>JZKD02S1629902.1:69531-86017 GCA_000966675.3 Picea glauca
TCTTCTCCTCCATGAGATCCTCACTTGTATTTATTAAGATCTCATGTTAATTCTTCTCCACAACCATTCACTTGATATCTTTCTCATCCAGAAGGGGAACATGGGCAACAAACTCTTTCTCTCTATGTTATTGGTTTCCCTTGCCCTACTCTCCCATTTCTTCCATCACTTCCTCCTCTTCCTCAAACTTGACCGACTTAACGAAATTCACCTCCATGCTCTTGATAATCAATCTAGCCTATCTCTTGATAAAATTTATTCACTACCACTTGCTCAACACTCTAGCCTGCATCTCCTCCTCCATAGACTGCTCAATTTTCTCCAAGATGTCATCCTCGTCATCCTTATATCCATAATAATTAGCATCAATTCACTTGTAAATATCACCTAGACCTCCTCTTCTTCGCCTAAGGGGGGTTATTTAATAGATATTTGATGTTGGAGAGGAATTTCCCAGCCCCACTTGTACAATTGGTTGCTAGAAGATGGCATGTTACAATCTTCGAACAACCAATTATATAAGTGGGGCCACAAAATTATTTCTCGACTTCAAAGAGATATTTGATAAGCTCCCTGAAGCGAAGAAGAGGAGGTCTAGCTATGAGATTTACAAGAAAATTGATGCCAATTATTATGGCTACAGGGATGATATGGATGGTATCTTGGTGAAACCCGAGTGGCTTGCAGAGGAGGAGATGTGCTCGTCATCATCATCATTTTAGATTCACATAAAATTCTTTTTAGGCACATATATAGATAAAAAAATTTGAAATTGTAAAACACCCACACACATAACTATTTTGTATTGATAAAAAATTGAAATTAATTTATGTTTGCAAAACAAATGTGGAAAAGTAACCGGTTCTACTACAATAGATAATTGCACCATTCCTGGTGTGCTATATTAGAAACAAAGCACCACTAAGGTGGTAAGTATAAAACACTAATGCTCTATGGTTATTCGAGCACCGATATGTATTTTAGTGGTGCGTTGTGTTCTTGTTGATCTATTTTCCTCTTAGGGACAAGAGTCAACCTCCTAGGGTATTCTTAAACAAGTTATTAATATCCCCTCTACGTTTTTATAGGGGTGGTACTCCTCCTTTCTCACTAATACACTCATTCAAACAATAGATTTAACATTCATAACATCTACACCTATGAGTGCATCAGGTGGAAAAGTAACTAGAGAGATAGTAAATAAATTATAAAAAATAATAATAACCTCAGTTATAGTGCACAAAATAATCACATCCATTCATTTTAAGTAATGAGAGAAAATATTTGAGGCAAGACTCATAGAAAGAAACAAGATTGATGGTCCAAAAATTAGAGAGATTTAAATGATTTCTTTTATTTAAATCACAATATACATAGGAAAAACACACTTGAGATTTCATGCTTATAAAAAAGTTTGAAATCACAAAAGTAATGAACTCTTGAAATAACTCTACGCGAGAGGAAAACATATTACAAATTGATGTTCAAATTCAAATAAAATGTTTGTCGATCACATGAACAATATTCCTAATACTTAAACTATAAAATAAATGCATTTATCCAAATGGACCAGGATGGGGCTCCCATGGACCAAATAAAATAGTAGTGGTAACCTAGAAGAAGAAAATAAATGCAATCAGGGATTGACTTTATGAGTAAACAATAAACCAATAAAGCTGGATGATCAAATATTGGGACAAAACAAGGGAAATTCCTAAAAAATGAATGTACTCACAAAAAATGGAAGTGGAATGTTGGATGGATGGATGTATCCCCCCTTTTGTATCTCGATCTTTCCATATATTTAACAGTTGGAATAACCTTTTCTAGTATAAATGCTTCTTGTAAGTTACTCATGATTAGTTATTTGTGATAACGATCTCTTGAGCCAATATTCAATGTAGTCCTTCATTAACAGAACCATGATGTCCTATTTAACCCAGATCTAGAATAGTTAATCTTCTGTTGTTTTAAAATCAGAGTGTAATTATTTTACTAATGCTAGGTGGTCTTCATTCTCATCCAAAAAGGTAACTAACCATTTTTTGATTTCTTCTTATGGAAATTTAGTGAGGTTGTCAAACTCACTAGCCCATTAATTTTTTATTATGTACAACTCTACCTCTAATTTCTCTTTGGTTAAAAGCATAGATTCCCTTAATGATTGTGGGCCCTCAATATATTTAACTATTTCAAGTGACTTGAAGAATGAGGTACTTCTTTTATCATCATTTTTTTTGCAGTTGTAAATTGATTCTTGTAGCATTTGTATCCTCGCCAACCAACCTGCTTTAACTTTTCTTTATCTATGACCTTTTCTTTATCTATGACCTGAAGGTAGATTCTATCGATTTTTGTTCAAATCACTTAAATTTGACACCAACATGATAAAAGTACTTAAATATTTTTTATAAAAGAACTCATCATTCTCTAAATCCTTTTGAAAATACTCAACAAAAGAAGTGATCCATTGTGATAAATTCCTCAGTTCAATACTGACCTCCCAAGATTCTAAAACAATATTGAGTTGCTTATTAATATTCTCCACAACATACATTCTTATTATAATCAACAATTTAGTGTCCCTCTTTACTCAAGATGATGTCCCTAGTGTATCTTGCGACATTTGGTCTGGAACAACAATGGAAAATGGTTTTTTTCTTTAATCCAATGTTTTCTAGCTCCTCTGAAATTGAGTGTGTGGGAGAATATCCATGTTGGGGAATAAAATGGAACACGACATGAAAAAAAAATACAGTACTTTAGACAATTGAAGAGGGGAACAAATTTCAAAGAACAAAGGTGGCGTCTAAAGACACTGTTACAACACTTAAGCAAAGAGTATTGTGATCAGAACATCACAATGCATATTGCACATCTTGATCTGCATGATCTATTGTGCAATCTAAATTCAAATTCCACCATATGATAATAACCCAGGGGGTCTTATTTTATAGTCTCAATATCTAACCAACTCCCACAAAATTTGGATGGTCTTGTCCACATATAACTATCAACGGTTAGATTTGACTCCACAAAATACGCTATGTCAAGTTGGCTCGATAGGAATCGATCCAACCGACTATATTTCTAACTCGTATTCGATTACAGGGCTGGTCAATCCACCACCCGACTATCTTCGACTGTTGGTTGACTGTTCGACTGATGGGCACGTCGACTACCCAACCGTTTGGTGTGGTTTGTTGGTCAATATCTTGATCGAGTGTATCCATATGTAGGTTGACCTCTCAACTGACTGAACCCAGGAGATGTGTGATGAACCATCAATGCTTGATGTTCCAACAACCCCCCCATCAACACACAACTCTGGAGATTCAAGAGGTGAAATTACATCACTAGAACACCCCCCTATAATTCCAACTTCCTGAATCCCAAGCAAGGTGTGGAGATTTATAAATCTATCTTCAGCTAAAGATTTGGTGAAGATATCAACAAATTGATCTTCAATGCGACAATATTCAATAGAAACAACAACATCATGGACCAACTACCGCAAATAGTGAGCATGGAGCTCAACATGCTTCATCTTACTATGAGAAATGGGATTGTCAGCAACCTGTATGGAACTTTGATTTTCATAATAGATTGTAGTATAGGTTTGAATAGGAATGTCAACCTCGCCCAAAAGTTGACGAATCCAAACTACTTCAGTACCTGCTTGAAAAGTTCCACAATATTCTTCTTCTGTAGTCGAAAAAGAGACTACATTATGTTTCTTGCACGACCACACCAAAGGTTCAATGCAATATCAAAACACATACCCATAAGTGGACTTTTGGTCATCTCCGTCACCAGACCAGATAGAGTTGGTGAAGCTAACTAATGAATCTAAACTATGGAAATATTTGATACCAAAATGAGTGGTACCCTTAAGATATCGAACAATGTGTTTGACTGCTTTCTAGTGGATTTCTCTAGGATCCTATATGAACCAAGAAACCACACTAACAATAAAGGAGCCATCAATTTGACTATGAGTAAGATAAATAATACTGCCAACCAATTGTTGATAGAGAGTAGCATCAATAGGCTTGCAATCAACCATCTTAAAATGTGTCAACAAATCCATTACATATTTAGTCTGAGAAATGAAAAAACCATCTCATAGTGATAACACTTGAAGACCCAAAAAATAATCCAGAGTGCCAAGATTTGTCATATCAAAGGAGTGAGAAAGTTTCTTCTTCAATCTAAAGATGAGATCATTATTATTTCCAGTAATGATTAAGTCATCAAAATATAAAACCACAATCAGAGTATCTCCATTGGAGTGGAGAACTTAGAGGTTGTGATAAGATTCACACCGTTTGAAACCAAGTCGAAAAAAAAAACTTTTGATCTTAGCATACCTAGCCCGGGGATCCTACTTCAAATCATAAAGCGACTTCTTGAGTTGACATACCAAATTGGAATCCATCACAAATCTAGGTGGTTTTTCCATGTAAATTTATTTAGATAGATCTCCATGAATAAATACACTCTCCATATCCATCTAATGAACCTCCCATCCAAAGAGAGCAAGAAGGGAAAGAATCAAGTGAGCAAAGTTCATCTTTGCAACATGGGAAAATGTTTTAGTGTAGTCGATGCCTTCTTGTTGAGAAAATCCGTTTGCGACAAAGCATGCTTTATGTCCCTCAATAACACCTTTAGAGGTAAATTTGGTCTTGTAGACCCATCAACACTTCACAATATTCTTTCCATGTGGTCGGGGAACCAAGTCCCAGGTTTGATTCTTTGACAAGGAATCAATCTTAGTTTTCATTTCATGTTCCCATTCAGGTTGAACTTTGGCATCTGAGTATGTAACAAGGTCAAAGGTTTCAAGACCACGAGTCATTAGGGAAATGCTGGTATGTTTCTTTTGACTTTGAGTCTGTCGTTCGTAGGAGGCTTTTCCAACATAAGATCCAACAACTTCAATTGTCTTGGCAACCCATTGGGGTAGACAAAAAATAGGTGAACTGTGGTTCACATCATTAGGTTGATAAGAATTCGAAGTCGATAGATCAGTCAAAATAGAAGATGTTGGACTAGTTGAATCAGAGATTGATGGTCGATTCAAAACAAGTAGAAAGTTTGATGGAAGAGTTGAAGAATTGAAGAGGGGAGTAAGAGTACCAATGTCCAAGAAAACATCAAAAGGAGGATTCTACAGTAATATAGAGGAGGCATTCAACAACTTAACTTTAAAATTTTTCTCATCAAACCAAACATTACATTAGACAATAATATATTTTCGGATAGGATCAAATAGTCGATAGGATTTCAAATCTTCAGAGTATCCCATCCTGATGCAAGAATGATTTTTTTCATCCAATTTTTTTCGACAATCATCAGGAATATGGGCCCAGAAAACACATCCGAACACATGGAGGTGGAAAATAGAAGGCTTCTTTCCATACCATCGTTCGACTAGAGTCACAGAAGGAATAACTTGAGTCGAGATGCGATTGAGCATATAATTGAAAAAATACACTGCGTCAACCCATAAGTAAGGAGGTAGGTCTTTAGCTTGTAGAAGACATCTAGCCATTTTGACTAATGTCCAATTCTTGGATTCTGCAACACCATTTTGCTGAGGTGTGTGAGGAATCGACCACTACCAGTCAATACCATATTGAAGTAGGTATTCTTCAAAGGATCAATTGACATTCTCACCACCATTGCCTGATCTCAAGGACTTGATGGGTCGACCGCATTGATTTTAAACATAGGCCCAAAATTCTTTGAACTTATCAAAGAAAATATTTTTATTCTTCAAGAAAAAGACCCATGTGAAACGAGATAAATCATCAATGAAAGTCAAAATGTACCTTGCGCCTACCAGTGAAGGTAAATTGATAGAACAAACATCATTGTGAACCAGTTCCAATAGGTTCTACACTCTCCACGCTTGTCTAGAGTCAAAATGTTCCTGATGATGCTTCCCAAGTATGCAACCCTTACATACACCTTCAAGGGGAAACACCCTTGATAAACCAACAACCATGTTCTGAGTTTACAGTGCATGCAGACTTCAGAAATTGAGATGTCTGAGTCATTCATGCCGAATTTGACTTCTCTCATCAGTGTGAGTAATAAGTGCAGTCCATTTAGATTCAGTTCGAATTGAGTCACATAATTTTTTTAAGTTATCCATCGGTTCTAGGATCCTATCAACGACAATTGAATTCCTTTTCTTCAAATCCCGAACATAAAACTAATCTAGCCAAAATTCCAAAATCTTACTGGTATGATTCAACTGAGCAACATAAAACAAATTGGCACTAAGGTTTGGAACATGATAGACGTCAACAATTTTACCATGTTGACAATCTACATCACTTTGACCAACAACATATAAAGAAAAATCATCAGTAACATAGATTCTACTCTCTTCAACTTTATTCAGTCTCGTGAATAAAGTGGCATATTTTTCCATATGATGAATGCACCTAGAGTTGAAAAATTGGAAGGTGAAATTATCAGCGGGTTGGCGAATATTCGACACATCTCCTTCAATTCTCTTAGCCTTATCCTTTAAATTGTCTCTCTTTTCAAATAATTTCTTATCGACATGTCCAGTCTTTCCACAATACCGACAAGACTTCTTGTTTTGTCTTCACTATGGTTGTCTTTGGGGTCCATGATAGGTATATGCAAGTTTATGTGCAAAAGCATTAGTTTGCACTCTATTCCTAGAATCCATCTTTCCCTTACCATTGAGCAAGTGGGCCTGGTGCTTACCACCAAACTTTCCTTCTTCAATAAATCTATGATGATCAATAACCAAAAGTTCACAAAAAACTTCAAAGGAGTAGTCCTTACCATCTTGCTTGCATGCATGGTAGTTGGTTCAAAAGGTCATTATGAACACACCAAAAGGTTTTCTCAATTTTATCAGGACCAACTCAATGAGTTTTCCATATTTATTCTTCTATATCTCTCCACATTCACTCAACTTCAACTGGAGTTCCTTAACACACACTAAATAGTCCTCCATTCTCTCAAAGGAATGAGGATCGAGATATATCATCTCTTTCTCAAACTGCATAACGTGTCTTTCGTTGACTCATTCAAACAAGGCCTTTAACTTATTCTAGAAAAAATGTGGATAGTCAAGTCCACTGAGATGAAAATGGATTTCCTGTGAGATGTAGGTCGTGATGACCCCTATAGCCTCATCTTATTTCCATCAATAGAAATTTTTTCCAAATCATATGTTGGATCTGGGATCGAAACCTTGGTATACTACCATAGTCCCTTACTTTTCAATAGGGTTTTCATATTTGGAGCCCATACTGCATAATTTGATCCATTCAAAATAATAGAATCAATCTTCGATATATAGAAAGACTGGTCTTGTTTCAATGAGTTCCAATCAACAAACCACCGACCCAATGTCAATAATACAACATATCTGACTCAAAAAGGTTTGCAGATAACAAGTTGAGGTTTTCAAACCATTGGCTCTGATACCTGTAACACACACAACCCCCTAAGTACATTTCTAAGGGATGGGGTATTAAATTATTTCTTTTCCTCAATCATCTCAAATCATCCTCTAGAATCTACCATCATATTCTTCTCATCAAGAGATTTCCAATGACTATAACCATGCTTAGAACTGAGTTCTTGACCAAACGTTACTACTTCCTAAAGTTTGTTAGAACCTCATTGGTCCAAATATTCTCACTGCCAAGTGGCTTCCTATTACTTATTCCCTCTGATGCAACATTGACATGGTGCCTGTCAACTGGCCCATTGACCTTCGAATCAATGATTACCTCTGATAGATCCAATAGTATTCAGAGTTGAGTGATCAATAACTCCGATCACCTATCAAAGTCTCTCCGTCAGAGTTCTTTCGCTCCAAGCACTCGAACCACTTTGAAAAAATCTCTCCTATATCACCTACTCCGATGGATCTAACCTACAGATTCGATGACCTTGATTCCTTCAGATATTCCAATTCGCACAATGGTTAACGACCATGCTCCTGCTCTAGCTACACTTAACTTATGTTTGACCTTCGAATATCTAAGACTGATATTGAGTCTCATTGCCACCTTGGTTAGTACTACCATAGTGCACCTGTATCATGACGTGATATGTGGCTCAGTATCCACTTGACACAGGGACCCATCACGACTCACCATGTCACCATATTGTGCATAGGCTCCCTCCGTGAGAGATTAAAATTTGTCCATTTCCTATAAACTGATTAGGATACTTAATTAATACTTTCTTAAAATACCTCTCCTCATTATTTATTTATTAAATCCCCATTAGGGATAATTAGTATTCGGTAATTATCTACCCCCCCCGTAAACACATTTTTACTTAGCCTAATAATTCACTTAAGTACCATTTTTGTAATTATTATCTTATAAGCTAATTAATTATACTATAACATAATTTATATTATGTTCTAATATAATTAATTAGACTGTAATGTACTTAGGATTACAATCCTTGATTAACATATCAATCAAAGAACCTGGCTTATGAATTCACACTGTTATCTTCACATAATATTCAAGGTATCATACTCGGAAGCCTTTGGATTCATGCTCCAAGCTCTTCAGAGATGTACTCCGAATCCTTCAGAGTTGTACTCCAAACTCTCTAGAGTCAACTATGAAACAATCAGCTCCAACAAGGTTTGAAATGGGCATTTATTTATTATATAATATATATATATTAAATATTATATTAGCTCTAGTGATTGCCCCGAGGAATTTTTTTCTTGAGACACGTGCACCCCCCTTCAATACTCTGACCACCACTCATGAAAGGGAATAGTTTAATATTATTAAATATATCTATGGGAGCTTATGTTACTCAGGATTTTGGTCTCTGAATGTTCTCCCTTCTCCCATTATTCCGATGGCCAATCACGAAAGGGTAAGGAATTAATAGTTAAAAAATGTGATTTTTTTATGCCTTATAACCCACCTGCCATCACTCTGATGGATTCAAACCTCATTCAAATGCTCCCTTCTCTTCACTTTGAATGGTCCACTCCAAAATGGTTTTGGAATTTGTGTTGAACTATTATATTATTATAATGTTTAAAATTTCTATTCGCCATCACACTTGCTCCATTCTCTATGCTTCGACATAATGGAAATTCTAATATATATATATATATATATATATATATACACAATAATAATACAATTCATTCAGGAGCGTTGAACTACTTGCACAGAATATGTATTCTATAAATAGGAAAAATATGAGCATAAATAAAACTTTTGCACATAGGGAAGGATTTCAAATTTCCATTATTGACACACCATGCATATTTTTTTTAGGTTGTAAATGTGATAGTTTAAAATCCTTATTATTCAAATATTATAGCATTTAAATGGTAACTTTGGAATTTTACAAGAGTTTACCACTCTTTACCATTTGCTTAAAATTTCCCTAGAAAACACACACACACACACACACACACACACACACACACACACACACACACACACACACACATTATATTTGTTTTAAATTCTTTTTCCATAATAATACATTTCTTGGAGGTAAGGTTCTCCATGGTAAAACTATGGTTTTTACCAAGGATTCATAATCTCCTATTTACATGCATCTTTCTACTATTTTTAAGGAATATTTACTAAGTCCAAATCTTTCCCCTTTTGATCTGAAAATAGGGGTCTGAATTGTGTTTCTATGCAAGCACCCTCTACTCCATTAAAATAAAATTTAGGACCTTGCTCAATGTTTTAGTTGTGCAAGAGGATTTATGTGTCAAGTTTAGGCTCCTTTTAGGTGTTTATGTGTGAGGTTTTTTAAAGGTTAAATATGTTGTTTAAAGAATCCAACATCAAGCATAATTTGTAGCAAATAATAACCATCAAACTCACAACAACAACAACATGATAAAGGAGTTCACCCCTAACTGGGCTACATCTCCTTGAGCCTCTATCAATGGACTAGGATCTCTGGGATTGGTTTGTCTAATTTCTTTTACAATATGCTTCTCAACTCGAATGGATTTACTGAATGTACCATTGGTTTCAGAATACACAAAAACCCCAAAAATGACTATTAGATCTCTGAAAACAGACCATGTCTCATTTGGGCATGACCTCTTCTACTAGTGGCCTTGAGCTTCCCTAAGATTCCTTGTGGCCAAAAAACCTATAAAAGTCCTCAAATGCCTTTGTAACTTGTTCCAATGAGTTCATATCATATCAATTATCCAAGAATGACTATTCAATCATTGAAAATAGACTTTGGCTCCCCTGGGCATGACCTCCTTCACTGGTGGCCCTGGGCTCCTTGGAGTTCTTTGAAACTTCCCTGTAGAAAAACCTGCAATAGAAGTCTCCGAATGTCTTTGAAACCTGTACCAATGGATTCAAAACATCCAAAAACCCCTAGCTCAACTTTTTCGACACCTGGTTTGGCCAAGAAACGAAGAAGATAAACGTCCTGCAAATTTTCTCCTTCAAGCTTGCTGTCTCTGGTTCGCCAAAACACACCTCCTATGTGAGTGTTGTGGTGGGAAATTCCCCTACTGACTAGCATTTAGGGTTATATTATGCATGCAAATAAGACCGAAAGAATCCTACTTTCTACCGTCGTCCCAGACCTAATCCCCATTTCTTTTAAGAAAATACATGGTTAAATGAACATACCTTGTTCCGGATGTTCGATGTCGATCCTTCTTCACACTTGATCACTTGTTAGCAACTATCCTCTCAAGACTGACCTATGTACAAAACAAGCAACAAACTCTACATGCATTTGTTCTATAGATTAATGGGTTAGAGATTCAAACATATGTTCACTAAACTATGAAGAACTCACATAGTGGGATGGGAAAAGCATTTCTTTATTATTAACTTCAATGAATCAACTTACAATGTCGAGACTGGCCACCGCTCCATGAACCTGATCTTGGGCTCCTCTTCAAATTTCCTCCAACTTCTTTTCTCTATATCTCTCTTTGCACAAGGATGGCTAAAGGGTTGGGACAATAGGAATGTACAATTGGGCATAGTTTCTTTACTATTATTCTCCTCTTCCAAATGGGACCCCTAACCCTTATTTTATAGGATAGAAGAAGCTAGGTATTTGGACGAACCCTTGGCCATGCATGGCCGGGAGTTTCATTTAACTCACCCAAAGCTGTGTGTTCTGTCGACAACTTTCTTTTTTTCATGCTTTTGTAGGTACATGCGGGCTGTTTTAGGTCAGCTAGCGTGTACACGTGTGCAGTAATGGAGTAGAGCGCGTGGGACCCTATAAAAGAGGTTTTTTAAAGAGTTGTTCAACAGTGTTTTGGAAAAGAAGGGATCTGAGATGGCCTGATGCCAGGTAAGCATGTATGGTACAAATTAGGGTTATAACAGATGCCCCCTAATGTGTGAGGTCAGAAGAGCATCTGATGGCCGAAATACATTACCAATCTTTACTGATGTACCGAACAAGTGAGACCAGGGACCAGGAACTGGGAGGCGCTGTCTGCAAAATAACAAATGTCTCACCGAGGCGGACATACCCATGATTGGGATAGAATCATGGCTACCAATCAAATACACTGTATATCCATGCCAAATAACTATATAAATTGTAGCTGTGAGCAATACACAACAGAGCTACATCTCGAAATAAAAAAGACATACATATAGAGTATCCATCTTCTAGAATCTAATATGGCCTGATGGCTGGAGATGAGGTCAAGAGACAAACTGCAGAGGGGCTGAATCAGGCTTGGTGACAAACTTCCCTTGGACAACAACACAACAAATGATGAGACTCATGCAACATGGTATTGACATAAGTTTACGAGGTAGGAGGCAACGCAAACTCTCCATATGTTTGGAAGAATAACCAACTAGAGGAGGACACAACTCTATGTAGCGAGAAAAGCTTGGTAAGGTCATATTAAATCCTAGGGTTTGGTGAACAAACATACATATGTGATTTATCCAAGGGCGACTCATTATGCTGCTAATAAAGAAAATACTTTTCCCTTCCTCTTTTTGGGGTATATTTGATTTTTTTGTCTTTTTCAATAATTTTGGAAAAACGAATAAAATAATGTTACATTACAAAGGAGAATCAAGTGTCGCAAACATACTAGTTCCAAGCATACAGAACACAGGGATGTTCAGGGCAAAGAGACATATGCAAGAAAAGGACACTCGGGAAAATCCCTCCAGGGGCCAAAGGTGTCAAGACGCAGAGGCAAAGTGCTATAGGGATTGCGTATGAGGCATGCTTCATATGGTTCAGTTGAGAGCAACATGGAGTCGACATTAGGCCAAAGATGCAGTTATGAAAATGCGATTAATAAAACACACAATGGTAACGTCCTTCGATGTAAGTTTAACGAGTCTAGAGAAGCTAAGCTCGGTGGCTTTTCATATTTAGAGAGTCTGAAAAAACGTAAAAGGAGACTCCATGGGGCTACCTTTTTCGAAGATAGTCTAGTTGGTTCGAAAAAGGGGTAAAATAGCACCAACAAGACGTCTATTCAAAACCATTTTAACGAGTGTGATAAAGACAAGATCACTCAACCATTTTTTCATTTTTGAGGAGTCTGAAAAAATATTAACTATGGACTTCGTCAGGAATGTTTTTCTGGACCAGTTTAACGAGTGCGAAAGAATAAGGTCACTCAACAATCTTTTCAATTTTAGGGAGTCTAAAAAGAGCTTAACTATGGACTCCATGGGGTTCCTTTTTCGTAAATTTAGTCTCTCAGGCCTGAAAAGGGTTAAAATGATACCTGCGAGTACTCTTCTAGAGAACTAAAGTTCCATAGAGTATACCTTTGTTCATACAGTTGACCGTCCAGACCGAAAAATGGGTAAACTACCAACGGACAGACGTGACTTCAAATTTCAGTTTTATGAGCGTGAAAGGCCACAAGATCGCTCGATAATATTTTCATGTTTAGAGGGTCTGAAAAGGGCTTAAAAGAAGACCCGTTATATATTTTGGGAGTCCCGAGGGTGAGGTCAAGAGTGAAAAGGAATCATGCAAATGAGGCTTAAAATCATAATCAGGAAAAACAACAAGGACTCCTGAGCCTACAGTGATTAGAGACAACATGGATACCATAATGCAACCAGGATCTACCTAGGGCATCCATGTTTCGGTAAGATCTACCACCAAGTCACGACACTTCTAAAGTAGCTATGATGGTTCCATGTCGCAACCGGATGGGATCGATCCTATGGAAAAGGAAAAAGACAACGAGATACAAAAGTCAGGGTAGAAACCTAACCTACATGCTCAAGTTGATCCTCGGATTTTTTTTTTCACGGACCGTCGAAAATTACCCAAAACTCCAAAAAACTGTCCTGATACCCGATCATAACCCTCCCATGCAACTCCTGAGTCACTCTAAATGGTTTTTGGTTTAAAGAAAATGATATGAGAGGTGAAAAAAGTGACAAAAAGAGGCCAAAAAGTCTATAAATAGAAGCTGGCAGCTCATTATCACCATTGCTGATTTGGAAATTGACTCCGGAGCCAAAAAACCCCCTTTGTCAAAAGTGGTGATTACGGGAGCTACAATGGATGAAATAAATTCTGTCTGGACCAAGTAAGTACAAACTCTCTCATATTGCATTTTAAGTCTTTCTTTTTTCTTTAGGTTTCATTTTTTGGGGTGGCATCGACCTTCAAAAGGTCGGCCCTAGGTCCACGCAGGCTGTCTTAGGACAAGCCGCATGTACATTCAGGCAGAGTAAACTCTACACGTGTGTACACACGATTGTCACTACTACAGCACGCGTGGACCCCCTTTTTGAATAGAAAAAGATAAAAAAACAAGGGTTAACCCTCCTGAACCTTGGTGTTTTGTAGGATGTATGTCCACTGGAGAAAAAAGAGAGCATGAAGAGGTTAGTGAGTTGGTCAAGGAAGACCCCAATGTTGTGGCTACCTTGATGCAATGTGGGTTACTCAAGTTCTTTATATTTCCTTTTATGAGGGCACAACCTAGGCTACTGAATGCCTTGGTTGACTACTAGCATCCAAATGTAGAGGCATTCATGTTAGAGGGGCAGTCACTGGTGCCCACGACTGAGGACATTTATTTTTTGACTGGCCTCTCATGGAGAGGGGATCCAATCAACTTCTAGAATTTTCCTTTGGGGTCGCATAACATAGCGGAATAGATAGGTCTTTACTGTGAGGCTGATACAGACCGCTCGAGCTCACAGGTGCCCATAAACAAGAGTACTGGCTTATCACTACAGGTGATAGTGTTTCTTATTGGGTGAATCACTGGTTTTGTGGCTCTACATCAGGCGTCTCATGCACAAATGAACTGTGCAGTCTAGTTCTTAAGAATTTTTTTTTGATTGGAGTACCACCTTGCTTGAGTGTATGAAGAGGAAGTTGATAGATTGCCATTTGTGGACACATAGGAACTTTGGGTTCAGGACCATTCTATGCTCATTCTTCTTCAAGAGAGTTTCGAGCTTTAGTCCTTGAGTAGTGGTACGAGGACATCAGGCCTCTCTTCCTGCTATGTATAGATGGGCAGTATAGCTACCACGACAGGGTGGTGGAAGGACTAATGAGTCCTTCGATGATGATTTCTTTGCATGGCTATTGCGGTAGATCCCAGTTATCGAGGATTACCTGTATGCAGGGATTGATTTTTCGAGGGATCCTGAGATACCAGTACCTCCTGGTGAGGAGAGAGGAGAGATGGGTAAGTCTCCATCATTTTTTTTTGTTTAAACATATGTAATTTTTATGTTGTTTTTGTTATATATATCATTTTTTTTTTATACTGGAGTATTTAACGGATATGTGTTCATTGTGTGTAGATGTGCACCAGTGCGACCTGCTGACTATGTGAGGAATAAACATCATCCTCGGCTAGGGGACGCACCTGCCACCGCAGGGGGACCAACAGTAGCAAGGGATATTTCGTCCGGGGAGGATGAGAGGGTATTGAGACGAGTCGAGCGGAACTTTACTGTGCTCACTCGCATGGTCCCTATGGCAGAGATTGAGGACTTGCCACCATCTATGTAGCCTCATGTAGTGGGGGCACCACAGAGATGGGTCCGGTTGTTTCGGTGTTTAGCCAACGCTGTGGATCAGTATAACAGGGCCCACATGCCCTGACCTTAGTTTGACATTTTACGTGCCACAAACACTACTTGTATATATTTTTTGAGGGCATAAGCCCTGTGACTCGTTATCGGTCATATTTTTGAGGCGCTTGCGTCCATCGATGTACTCTGGTTACTTTATGATATTATATATTGATTTTTATGTCTTTTGTGTCTTATGGATCATGTGTGCAAAAAATGTATTTACATGTTTGTGTGAATGTTCTTTCATATGTGTGCAAGATGCCAATCTAAAATTTGATTAACTAGAGTATCTGTAACTTGGTTTAATCTTCTAGGAACATGAAAATATGTAATATAATCAAAGTTTCGTTCTAAGAGACGTACCCTAAGGAATCGTTGATGTAAATTCAGATCATGAACCCAGTATACTCTGTTTAACTGAGACACAACCAGCTGAACGTCGATATAGACCTGGAGTGAGAGATACCAAATGACAATGCGTCACGAAGCAACTCAATGACTGCACTATACTTGACGACATTGTTTGTGGTGTCACCTAAGCATATACCTTCGAAAGATAATAACTGGCCTTGAGGTGTAAATATTACCCAAGCTGCAGAGGTAAGCCTTTGAGTGTGCCGACTAGAACCGTCTGCATGCCCAACAAACACCTCATAATCACTTGACATCTACCACAATGACGAAAGATAACATCAACGACACGTCCATAACACTAAAAGAAACTAGAAAGTAATAGTACAAAGACTCTTATTTCATATTTCAGGGATAGAGAGAGTCGAGGGTGGCTCATATTGAAACACCCAGTACACAAAATCCCAAAACTCCTTTTGGATAGGTGCATGGTCATAGCTGGTGGTCACGTAGAGGAAGTTTTCACCCGCCGCTATTTCTCGTGGGTGAGGTTTCACGCAAGGAATGTGGATTTGTTTCGTGGAGGTTCTAGTAGGGACCTGAAGAGCTTCCCCAGCTGCAAGAGTTGAAGAACCATTGACCAGGAGGTCAACAGACCCCGCTGAGGTGGGGGCACTGCGTTGAAAGTGATCAGGACAGGAATAATCATGCACAATGATCACAGTGGGAGCACAAGAGGATTCTGGAATCTAGGAAGAATTGAATACTTCTGGGATCAACAAGAAAAAGTTTTATAGGGAGAAAGAAGTTGCTGCAATTTTTGTGGCAACATGTTATGGCTCATTGGGTCAGCTAGAGGAAAGATGTAACATCCCACTCTGGCGCACTGAGAACACTTATTATTTGAGGACACTTGCTTGCAAGTGTTCTGGACCCTTTTTGATGTTAGACCTATGATATTTGATTATGATGTGATTGTCAGATGACTTGATGTGTCACTACTTGATGTAGACAGGTGCTATTGACTCAGTTGG
>JZKD02S1629902.1:120718-135633 GCA_000966675.3 Picea glauca
TCCTTTGTAGAATCGCAATGCATAACCTTGACATATACTAAATCAACCAGGCCATTCAGGATATCATTTTTAGCCCTTGAATTATTTTGAATTATTTTATTTCCATCGTTATTTGTTGGGGGAGTGGTAGGCTCTTTGTATCTTTATACTACTGATTTCCAAACATCAAATCCCTATTCTTGTACATATGTTTTCATCCTTCTACTTTAAAAGGAATAGTTATGTCCATTAAACTGGGTAATCCAATCTTAGTGTATTGCATAATCTTCCTTCCAATGATTATATTGTTTCTGCATGACTTGCTCTGATACCAATTGTTGGAATACTGAGAGGGGGGATGAATCAGTATGATCACTTTTTACCACTTTCAATCACAATATATATAAACTTAAAGTTTATCAGTAGTATTCAATACTTTATCACTTATGCATTTAGTATATCATTGCATCATAAAAAATATCATTCATCAGTGCATAATAAACAACCACAGATACAAAGTACACCATAATTTACGTGGAAACCCAAATAGGATAAAACCAAAGAATTATTTCTTATATATATCAAGAATACATTCATAGTAAGCACCAACTTCCAAATTCTCTAGCACCAACTGGAAGGAGGCTCCAACCCCCTATTTATAGGATCTAACCTGAAGGAAGCTACAACTCCCTGAATTCACCGGCCACAACTGGAAGAAGGCTCCAACCCCCTATTTTATAGGCTCCAACATGAAGGAAGCTCCAAATAACTATGTTCTATGGATCCAACCAAGTGGAGGCTATGACCCCCTAATTTATAGGATCCAACCTAAAGGAAGCTCCAACTCCCTATATTCTCCGACACCAATCGGAAGGAGGCTACAAACCCCTTTCCTTTCCCCATCCTCCCCCTCTAAAATATAAGTGTAGACCTAACCTGTCATTACCACTAATATTGTCACTACCACTGTCATTATCACTAATATATCATCGTCAACCAACTATAACCAAATCCACTCATATGGATACCAAACCCATCACCATACCATGTACATCAACCATGTACCAGAACTTGTACCATACCATGTACATCAACCATGTACCAGAACCTGTACCATACCATGTACATCAACCATGTACCATAACCTATACCATAACATGTACATCAACCATGTACCAAACATGTACCATACCATGTATCAACCATGTACCAAAACTTGTACCATTACGGGTACCATACCATGTACCAAAATCACCAAGAAGATCCTCTAGCAATGTACCATATCATCATCAACTCATGAATCATAACATTACCAAGATGTGTCTCAATATGTACTATCGTCACCAATCATGTACCATAAGATATGCCAAGTGTAGGTACCATAACATCACCCAAACATATACCTCTATCATATACCATGTACCATGTACCAAGGCATCAACTATGTACCAAGAGATGTGCCTCAACCAAGCACCAAAGAATGTGGCTCATGCATATGCCACCATATACCAAGTGTATACCTCAACCATGTACGAACATCACAAAGATGTGCCTATAAAAACCATGACTGTAACATCCCCAACCATCAACATGCCTGGGCAATGCCACTACTCAGCTCTAACTTAGTTGTGATACCAAACTATAGCATCCCCGACCTTCCAGAGAGACCGGACAATGCCACTACTGCGGAATATTCACATATAAATATAGTATTCATTAAATCAAATTAACACATTTTAACATAGAGTTATTGTTACCATTCAAATTTAAATATAATTAACAACAATTCTTACATGCAATGGAACACGTGATAACATTCCAGCATTATGCATAACATAAATATAAGCAGATAAATTATACTTATCTTTCAATTGGAATAACACCACCAACTACGTGCAGACCTTCCATGAACCTCCCATCCATAGACCGTGTTGCTCATCACTCTCAGCAGTAGGTCACCCTCGAGCTAGGACTAAGCTCCACCGAGCAAGGGAATCCTAGACTAGGCAAGGTCAACAGGAAGACACACAGTTTATGAGGATGGATTCACTCCCAGGAACCACTTATGCCCACTGCTCACAGAATCTCATTCCCCACATGCCTGTCCCACCCCAGGAGTATTCACCTTCACAGTCACACTAGACAGTCCTTCGGCTACTAAACCTCCCTTGCCTTGGGCTTCAACAGTAGGTCGACTCGAAATTATCTGAGCTTTGTGGTAGCTAAAGGACCCCTTCCAGGAGTTCTCATTTCCTCTGCGCACTCTCTAACCTAGAGAGAGTCGCTCACGGGCCTAATAACATGATTCTTCAACCACAACCACCTCTCTCACCTAGAGAGAGTGTTGCACACAGGCCTGACAACCTGCTTCTTCAACTCTGTTCCAGCACAAGGAGGACAACTGCAAGGCTCAGCAAGGAATAGACGATGGCAACAAGCCACACTCATCCAAGGAATTGCATGGCCATAACAGCCCACAGTTATAACACACACGGCATAGACATTTATGGAATTTTCAGGCTTCACAGAAGATGTGGCTCAGTCCACGGGTTTGCCACTAGTTTTAGGGTGTGTGACAAGGAATCAACACAGAGGTCGATCATAGAGAAAACAGGATAGATGGCAGATCAGACCATGGGTTTTTCCACTGAGTTTAGGATGCTTGACCAGGAAACAATGCAGAGGTCGATCACAGAGGTTTCGGGTTCCGACTCCCAGACGAAATAATGGACAGAACAAACCACCTTGTCGTGAGGGCTTCATTCGTTGTGCACGAGTATGAAAATGCAGACGCAGAGGCAAAACTAATTCAGATGTCTCTCGATCCTAGAGAAATCAGGCGGAGGATGACAGAATGGGAAGCGAACCCAACAGCGTTGGCTTTCCCAGCTATAACTGCATGCGCCCAAGTTGACACTTGTCTTCCTGCAGTCGCATGCACTCCACTTAGAATATGTTCCTTTTCCAGGAACTTAGGACAGCACTCAACATGTCCACCTTAGCCTTCAGGAATTAATATTAAAATATTATTCCTTTATAGGTAAGCCCCCTAGCTTAGCCTCTAGGCCCAAACACTTAGCCCCCTCCCTTACCCAACCTTGTGGAAGCTTAGTCCCCCACCACTCTTTCTTCGTGGTCAGTCTACACGCAACGATGTGTATATTTTTATTAATGATCTTTCATAATTACATATAAAAAATAGGCGCTTGGCCTTAGCATCCTAGGCTCTCTGGCCTAATCACCACATAAGACTCCTAGCTTATTATAACTCAACTCACCAGCCTATCAAATATGTTTACAATTCATAATTACAATTGGGGCTCTACCGGAGGATACTACAATCCCCTCCCCTTATTTTTTCACTTTCCTCAGTGCAACTTGTTTATACATATATAATTCAAAAATTCTTCAAAAGCTCCAATCTTTAGCTATTGGAAGCCCATTATCCACCTGGTGCTTTACTTTCAAGTACCAATTATGGTATCCATACTGCAGCTGAAACTCAATTGCTCTATTCCATAGACGATACGGATTTTATGAGCAGAAAAAAATGACTACATATTATTACCAGATGCTTAACACAAAATAATAGAGATACAATAAAATTGGTTTTCTATTCAATAAGGAAATAAGTTGAAACTGTAAAATGCAGCGGAAAACAAGCTTGTTGGAATGGTGGTGGCTTATCTCTGAGAAGAGATGTGACGGCTGCACTCATTCACAAGAAGATGATTACAATGAGGCTCTCAAGGCCTTTTTACAATAAACATGAGTTTCAAAAACCCTAAACATCCAAAAACCTAACCCTAGGAGATGAAGCGCCAAAAGTCATGTGGGCCCCATTTGGGTAAGTCAGTACATCAACTTCTCGGGGTCGTAACTTTTGCATACGATGTTCGTTTTAGGCGTATGATAGCCCGTTGGAAAGATCTATCCGAGGACTAAAACAGTTATACAAAATTTCATGATGAAATTTTTCGACCTCGTTTAGGGCCTCAAAACGGCTCCGGAAGTTCAGGACCCGAAAAACTGCTAAAAATAGTAAATTATCAAAATTGCTAGAAAGTTGTTTTGAGCCAGCTGGAAACAGTGGGTGGCCACCGATATCCACCTGGATCAATAGAGTTTATTCAGGAAAGAATTCATCTCATTATTCCATGTTACATGCTTCAATTAAACCTCATTGAAAGCATTGAATGGTTGTAGATCCATGGTGTTCCATCCATTGATAAGCTCTCAACAGTGTTATGACTCCACATACGTAAACACTTTGCTCGTACACCTATTCATTCGGAAGCCAAATTATAACATAGATGCAATATATATATACAGAAAATTCTAATAACATTATAAACTGTAAATGAATTACAAGATACATAACATACAATGAATAAATAATTGATACTTATATTTTGATTGAGAAGACTTCCATATCAACATGGTCTAGACCAAGGTACCAAACCTCAGCAGCACTCCAACCATCGGTCTCTCACTCCCCACATGCCTGTCCCAACCCAGGAGTGTACACCTTCACTTTCATATAGTCCATCGGCTGCTACACCTCCCTTTCCTTGGGCTTAAGAAACAGGCCAGACCGGAAGTCTCAGAGCACCATGGCTCGAGGAGTTCCAACTGCCCTCAAAGGTCTCCAATCAGCATCTTCCCGAGCTACTCTTTGTATTCAACATTCTAACTTTTATCAACATCATCTCATCTGCATCACCCACATACAGTTATCATGAGAAAACATAAAAGAATTCATTTAGGAACTCCAACTTAGTTCAAAATGGAATTCAACTTTTTCCCCCAAAACATGAAATTCTATTTCATAATTCATCTTGGTTGTTGCCATATTATGAATTCAGCCATCCTTGTGATTTTCCACAGGAACCAAATTGCATACCATTTTCCTACAAGACTTCATCTCAATTTGTCAGTATTTCCTATACATCATAATTCAATTGCAATATGTACAAAATCTTATGCAGTGGTCCTAGAATTTCCTGCACTTAGCAATTCAATCACAATTACCCAAAAATTACTAAACTAGAACGACTCGTCATTCTATGCATATGCATGTTCACAGTAATACCTGTAAGTTCATTACTTATTTTTCTGAACAAGAAAATTTCCTGTAGTCAATGTTCATGTGACTACTTGACTTGCAAATTTCCTGTTGCAATGTCTAACACCTCCCTGAAATGTCCTCAACTTCATGAGTTAACAACATTTCAATTGTTAGTAACAATTATTTCCATGCAATAATATATATGCATGTACTTACAAAACACATTCAACCATTGCATTTAGTATACAATTCTATCACTTACTATGCATGAGTGCAATTCTCAATGCATTCTTATTCAGTGCACCCTGCATTGAATTACATAATGCTCTTTATCTCAGTCATGTATCTCACCGTCCATAAGTTGGAATTCTGGCCAATGTGTTGATACATTCTCCACACACTTCCTATTGTCTTCCCAATTAATTGGAGACCTTCCTTTTCGACCCGAACACTACACCAAGAATATAATTATGTGGTGTTCATTAGTGTTAGCAAAAAGGTTGCAGCCCAAGTTTTATTTAAAAGTAGGAATATTTTAGTACCTGTGTGGCTCATAACCTTTCCATATCCAACCAGGTCCTAGTCTCATACATGACTATATTACTGGCATTTATTCCTATAACCAGTTCTTATCGTTAATTCTTTGGTTATTGCCCCATAACCAAATTAACGTGACATTCTATTATGTTAGTGTGTGCATTCAGAAGCTAAAAAAATTTGAATTAATACAGGCCTCCAGCCTTTACCACATCCAGTGGTATGCATTCAATAATATAATCATGTGATTTTATAAAATAAATCTGGATGAGGAAATTCTTACCAAAATTTCCTTTCAACAATTATGCAAAAAGAGTGATAAAAACTCATACCTGCATGACTGCCATTAATAAATTTTTATACTACCTGAATATCTGATGGAAGTAGAAGCTTTCATGCTTCTTTTATCAAACTTATAACCAACACTTCAGCCCTATGTTGCTTCCTTCCTTATGAAACAACATCACCAACAACACTTGCAAACATGCAAGCATTCTTTCCTCTGGCTGACCTAATGAGCCATAACATGTTGCCACAAAAATTGCAGCAACTTCTTTCTCCCTATAAAACTTTTTCTTGTTGATCCCATAAGTATTCAATTCTTCCTGGATTCCTGAATCTTCTTGTGCTCCCACTATGATCATTGTGCATGATTATTCTTGCCCTGATCACTTTCGACGTAGTGCCCCCACCTCAGCGGGGTCTGTTGACCTCCTGGTCAATGGTTCTTCAACTCTCGAAGCTGGGGAAGCTCTTCAGGTCCCTACTAGAACCTACATGAAACAAATCCACATGCCTTGTGTGAAACCTCACCCATGAGAAATAGCGGCGGGTGAAAACTTCCTCTACGTGACCACCGGCTATGACCACGCACCTATCCAAAAGGTGTTTCGGGATTTCGCGTACTGGGTGTTTCGATATGAGCCACCCTTGACTCTCTCTATCCCCGAAATATGAAATAAGAGTCTTTGTACTATTACTTTCTAGTTTCTTTTAGTGTTATGGATGTGTCATTCATGTTATCTTTCGTCACTGTGGCAGATGTCAAGTGATTCTGAGGTGTTCGTTGGGTATGCAGACGGTGCTAGTCGGCACACTCGGAGGCTTCCCTTCGCAGCTTCGGTAATCTTTACACCTCAAGGGCAGTTATTATCTTCCGGAGGTATATGCTTAGGTGACACCACAAACAATGTCTCCGAGTATAGTGCAGTCATTGAGTTGCTTCGTGACGCATTGTCATTTGGTATCTCTCATCTCCAGGTCTATATCGACGCTCAGCTGGTTGTGTCTCAGTTAAACAGAGTATATCGGGTTCATGATCTGACTTTACACCGACGATTCCTTAGGGTACGTCTCTTAGAATGAAACTTTGATTATATTACATATTTTCATGTTCCTAGGAGATTAAACCAAGTTACAGATACTCTAGCTAATCAAATTTTAGATTGGCATCTTGCACACATATGAAAGAACATTCACACAATCATGTAAATACATTTTTTGCACACATGATCCATAAGACACAAAAGACATAAAAATCAATATATAATATCATAAAGTAACCAGAGTACACAGATGGATGCAAGCGCCTCAAAAATATGATCGATAACGAGTCACGAGGCTTATGCCCTCAAAAAATATATACAAGTAGTGTTCGTGGCACGTAAAATGTCAAACTAAGGTCAGGGCCTGTGGGCCCTGTTATACTGATCCACAGCGTTGGATAAATGCCGAAACAACCGGACCCATGTCCATGGTTCCCCCACTACATGAGGCTGCATAGATGGTGGCAGGTCCTCAATCTCTGCCATAGGGACCGTGCGAGTGAGCGCAGTAAAGTTCCGCTCGACTCGCCTCAATACCCTCTCAGCCTCCCTGGCTGGAATATCCCCTACTATTGTTGGTCCCCCTGCGGCGGCAGGTGCGGCCCCTAGCCGACGATGATGCTTGTTCCTCACATAGTCAGCAGGTCGCACTGGTCCCACATCTGCACACAACGAACACATATCCGTCAAATACTCTGGTATAGCAAAAAAATGATATATATAACAAAAAAAACATAAAAATTACATATGTTTAAACAAAAAAAAAATGATGGAGACTTACCCATCTCTCCTCGCTCCTCACCAGGAGGTACTGGTATCTCAGGATCCCTCGAAAAATCAATCCCTGCATACAGGTAATCCTCGATAACTGGGATCTGTCGTGATAGCCAGGCGAAGAAATCATCATCGAAGGACTCATTAGTCCTTCCACCACCCTGTCGTGGTAGCTATACTGCCCATCTACACACAGCAGGAAGAGAGGCCTGATGTCCTCGTACCACTACTCGAGGACTAAAGCTCGTAACTCTCGAAGAAGAAGAACAAGTACAGAATGGTCTCGAACCCAAAGTTCCTATGTGTCCGCAAATGGAAATCTGTCAACTTCCTCTTCATACACTCAGGCAAGGTGGTACTCCAATCAAAAATTTGTGCTTAAGCACTAGACTGCATAGTTCATTTGTGCACAGGACGTCTGATGTAGAGCCACAGAACCAGTGATTCACCCAATAAGCAATACTATCGCCTATAGCGATAAGTCAGTAATCTTACTTATGGGCACCTGTGAGCTCGAGCGGTCTGTATCAGCCTCACAGTAAAGACCTATCAATTCCACTATGTTATGCGGGCCCAAAGGAAAATTTTGGAAGTTGATTGGTTCCCCTCTCCGAGAGAGGCCAGTCAAAAAATAAATGTCCTCGGTCGTGGGCACCAGTGACTGCCCCTCTAACATGAATGCCTCTGCATCCAGATGCCAGTAGTCAACCAAGGCATTCAGTAGCCTAGGTTGTGCCCGCATAAAAGGACATAAAAAGAACTTGAGTAACCCACATTGCATCAAGGCAGCCACAGCATTGGGGTCTTCCCTGACCAACTCACTAACCTCTTCATGCTCTCTTTTTTTCTAGTGGACATACATCCTGCAAAACACCAAGGTTCAGGAGGGTTAACCCTTGTTTTTTGAGCTTTTTCCATTCAAAAAGGGGGTCCACACGTGTTGTAATACTGACAGTCACGTGTACACGCATGCAGAGTTTACTCTGCTCGAATGTACACGCGGCTTGTCCTAAGACAGCCCGTGTGGACCTAGGGCCGACCTTTTGAAGGTCGATGCTGCCCCAAAAAATGAAACCTAAAGCAAAAAGAAAGACTTAAAATGCAAGATGAGAGAGTTTGTACTTGCTTGGTCCAGACAAAATTTCGTTTCGTCCACTGTAGCTCCCGGAATCACCACTTTTGAAAAAAGGGGTTTTTTGGCTCCAGAGTCAATTTCCAAATCAGCAATGGTGATAATGAGCTGCCAGCTTCTATTTATAGACTTTTTGGCCTCTTTTTGTCACTTTTTTCACCTCTCGTATCATTTTATTTAAACCAAAAACCATTTAGAGTGACTCAGGAGTTGCATGGGAGGGTTATGATCGGGTATTGGGACAATATTTTGGAGTTTTGGGTAATTTTTGATGGTCCGTGAAAAAAAAAATCCGAGGATCAACTTGAGCATGTAGGTTAGGTTTCTACCCTGACTTTTGTATCTCGTTGTCTTTTTACTTTGCCATAGGATCGATCCCATCCGGTTGCGACATGAAACCATCATAGCTTCTTTAGAAGTGTTGCGACTTGGTGGTAGAGCTTACCAGAACATGGATTCCCTAGGTAGATCCTGGTTGCATTATGGTATCCATGTTGTCTCTAATCACTGTAGGCTCTGGAGTCCTTGTTGTTTTTCCTGATTACGAGTTTAAGCCTCATTTGCATGATTCCTTTTCACTCTTGACCTCACCATCAGGACTCCCAAAAGCTATAACGGGTCTTCTTTTAAGCCCTTTTCAGACCCTCTAAACATGAAAAGATTATCGAGCGATCTTGTGGCCTTTCACGCTCATTAAACTGAAATTTGAAGTCACGTCTTTCCATTGGTAGTTTACCCCTTTTTCGGTCCAGATGTTCAACTGTACGAACAAAGGTATACTCTATGGAACTTCAGTTCTCTAGAAGAGTACTCTCAGGTATCATTTTAACCCTTTTTCGAGCTTGAGGGACTAAATTTACGAAAAAGAAACCCCCACAGAGTCCATAGTTAAGCTCTTTTCAGACTCCCTAAAATTGAAAAGATCGTCGAGTGACCTTATTCTTTCACACTCGTTAAACTAGTCCAAAAGAACATTCCTAACGGAGTCCATAGTTAAGCTTTTTTCAGACTCCTTAAAAATGAAAAAATGGTCGAGTGATCTTGTCTTTATCACACTTGTTAAAATGGTTTTGAATAGATGTCTTGTTGGTGCTAGTTTACCCCTTTTTCGAACCGACTAGACTATCTTCTAAAAAGGTACCCCCATGGAGTCTCCTTTTACGTTTTTTCAGACTCTCTAAATATGAAAAACCACCGAGCTTAGCTTCTCTAGGCTCGTTAAACTTACATCGAAGGATGTTACCATTGTGTGTTTTATTAATCGCATTTTCATAACCGCGTCTTTGGCCTAATGCCGACTCCATGTTTCTCTCAACTGAACCATATGAAGCATGCCTCATACGCAAGCCCTATAGCACTTTGCCTCTGCGTCTTGACACCTTTGGCCCCTGGAGGGATTTTCCCGAGTGTCCTTTTCTTGCATATGTCTCTTTTCCCTGAACATCCCTGTGTTTTGTATGCTTGGAACTAGTATGTTTGCGACACTTGATTCTCCTTTGTAACGTAACGTTCTTTTATTCATTTTTCCAAAATTATTGAAAAAGTCAAAAAATCAAATATACCCCAAAAAGAGGAAGGGAAAAGTATTTTCTTTATTAGCAGCATAATGAGTCGCCCTTGGATAAATCACATCTGTCTGTTTGTTCACCAAAACCTGGGATTTAATATGACCTTAGGAAGCTTTTCTTGCTACATAGAGTTGTGTCCTCCTCCGGTTGCTATTCTTCCAAACATATGGAGAGTTTGCGTTGCCTCTTACCCCGTAAACTTATGTCAATATCATGCTACCTGAGTCTCATCATTTGTCGTGCTGTTGTCCAAGGGAAGTTTGTCACCAAACCTGATTCGGCCCCTCTGCAGTTTGTCTCTTGACCTCATCTCCAGCCATCAGGCCGTATTATATTCTAGAATATGGATACTCTATATGTATATCTTTTTGATTTCGAGATGTAGCTCTGTTGTGTATTGTTCACGACTACACTTTATATAGTTATTTGACATGGATCTACAGTGTATTTGATTGGTAGCCATGATTCTATCCCAAGAATGGGTATGCCCGCCTCGATGAGACATTTGTTATTTTGCAGACAGATCCTCCCAGTTCCTGGTCCCTGGGCTCATTTGTTTGGCACATCAGTAAATATTGGTAATGTATTTCGTCCATCAGATGCTCTTTTGACCTCACACATTAGGGGGCATATGTTATAACCCTAATTTGCACCATACATGCTTACTTGGCATCAGGCCATCTCGGATCCCTTCTTTGCCAAAACATTCTTGAACAACTCTTTAAAAAACCTCTTTTATAAGGGCCCATGCGCCCTACTCCATTACTGCACGTGTGTACACGCTAGCTGACCTAAAACAGCCCGCGTATACCTACAAAAGCACGAAAAAAGGAAAGTTGTTGACAGAACACATAGCTTTGGGTGAGTTAAATGAAACTCCCGGCCATGCATGGCCGAGGGTTCATCCAAATACCTAGCTTCTTCTAGCCTATAAAAGAAGGGTTAGGGGTCCCATTTGAAAGAGGAGAATAATAGTAAAGAAACTCTGCCCAATTGTACATTCCTATTTGTTGGTAGCCAATTCAATTTTTTTTATTATCCTATAAGCTGCCTACACCTATGTCTCCCGAACTTCAAATTTTCGTCGCATTTTTCAAATAAGACAATATTTTCATTTCTTGCGACACTTGCAAATTGGTCTCCATTAAGTTTTCACGATTGTAAGCGTGAAAACTTCTCCTTTCGTGGTCACATTTCGATTACTATTTGAACTGTCGTTATCCTTTTATTGATATTTTGAGTGACACTTACCTTTGGTTTATCGTTATATGGCTGAATGGATTTTCGAGCTATGCTTATTTGGACATTCTTACTTTGATTCGCATAAATTGATTTTATTAAACTTATGAGGCATTGAGCATGTGAGTTTATACTTGATTTTATGAATTGCATAAGGGTCATGGTTTATTTTTGTTTTTATATATATAATGTGATCCTTATGATAATATTTTTATAGCTTGAATGGCTTGTAAAGTTTATAAACATCAATTGGCACAATGGTTTAAAACTTTTATGCAATGGCGCATGATTAATATTTGGGGTTTGATTTTACATTGAATGACATTGGTTTGAAAAACTATGGTTAATGGCGCGTTGGTATAACACCCACCGTTTGATTATTTGGTTGGTCAAATGATAAGGTTTTAAACTATGTTATGATTGATTGAACAGATGTGGAATTCGTCGGTTGTACTTTGCCATAACTATTATGCATGGCGGTGAATAACTCCACCACCCTCGCATGCGCACATTAATGTGTTCCCCCTTTGATCATTCATTGTTGTTAGACCAAATGACTCTGCTCCTGTGCATTGGTAAATTCGAACCAAACCCTTACCATGTGCTCGCACCATGGCCCCGGTCGTGAGAGATGAACCGAATGGGAGCCAGGCTCTGTTGATGTTTGACAACACCCTCAGTGACCTCGAGGAAATTGGATGACTTTCATTTGTACAAAAATTCGAGGGTTTTAACCTCTGTGTAGCTCGGCAATTTGCATTGACCTTTGATGGCTGTCGAGCCAAGGTCGGCGATGTTCAATTGGAAATTGATGAACAGTTTCTCCATTTGGCCACGGGTTTGCCTGCCACTGGACAACGATGGTCCAAGAATTGTAAAGTAGAGGAGGTCCCTTGGACACTGCTCTTCCAGTCGCGTAAAGTTACCTCCTGTGATAAATGTCTGCCAGTAACGATGCTTAAACAACGTTGGCATGATTTATTGATGATTATCAAACAGTTTATCACCTGCGAAGGCCAGTATGGGTTTGTTTTCTTACACCACCTTCATTTGCTTATGGTTTTTATGGGTTATGAGCTCAATATGCCATATTAATTGCATAGGAGCCTGTTTAAAATGTCAAATAAATACAAGAGGAACCAGGCTGATAGTAGCCTTTTTCACTATGGGCTAGTTAAGATTATG
Source organism: Picea glauca (assembly GCA_000966675.3). Classification (NCBI taxonomy): domain Eukaryota; kingdom Viridiplantae; phylum Streptophyta; class Pinopsida; order Pinales; family Pinaceae; genus Picea; species Picea glauca. The sequence continues at coordinate 133,526 of JZKD02S1629902.1, forward strand.
GTTGTTTGTCATTTGAGTTTGCGCGGAGATTGTTGGGGTAGTTTCATGGCTCACAACGGTTTTGAGGATTCGGACCCTCCACAGGTTGACAAACCTATGGTGAGTGAGGACAAGTCTGTACCCCCGGTACCCTACAGCATCCTGCTACCTAAACCCTTGCCCGACTCACCTACCGACCTACCCCACTCTATGACTAAGGGTGTTGAGACTGTTAAGCCTGTGGGAAAAAATCCCAAGACAAAACCCACTGTAAATGCCAAAGGCAAAAAGACTGCCCGGTTAATTTCTCAAATGGCAAGGAACAAGCCGAAACCCCCTGTCAATCCTGATCCTATCGTGTTGAGCGAGGACTCTGATTCGGAAGTTGAGCGTTTCTTGGCTAGTGAGTACCCCTATTCGGAAGGTTTGTGTGCTGAACCCTCGTATGACTTTGTGACGAACCTACCCCCCTGCCTACAAAACGACCCTAACTACCCATGCATTAAGCTACCTCGTGAAGCCCCCGGTCATTTATCCAAACCCTCTCCTGCTCTGTCTAAACCTACAATGCCACCCTGTGATCAATGCAGCTCGTGGTTAGAGAGGTATTACCTTGATGTTCCGATGCTACAGTCGAAAATTCACACTTTGGAAGACCAGGTTGCATTGCTTACTAGTCAAAAGGCTAAGCTACAAGCCACTGATAAAAAGCAAAGGACGACGGGCTCCATCTTGTTTAAAAATGTGGAATCAGCTACAGCGGTCGTGAATTCTAAGTTGGCATAATTTGAGCAGCCTCACGCAGGTATGTTTTGATTTCGCTTGTTTATATAACGAATTCAAATTCGGTTTCAAAAAGCTCTGTTTGCAGCATTGGTTGGCTCTATCACATTGTATGCACTCTGTACATAGCTTTGCTTTGATTAATGGAAGTTTTTTTTCCTAGTTTAGCCTTTATTGGATTTTCATCGATTTGTTGGATCTTGTTGTGGATTTGATTTGATTTGCTTAGTTAAAATGGATACTCTGTTGTCAATTGAAGTCGTTTGTATCTATTCTGGACACAAGTTGTTTCTCATACTTCAATTTTAAACGCAATCACATTTCAATTCGAGTTGGTTACGATGTATACGCTATGATTGGTAACAGTTTTGATATGGTTAATTGTACGATTTTATGTCTAATATGATTTTGACCAACAGGAATACAGTTCAGATTATTTTCAATGTGATGTTGTACAAATTCACCCAAATCGTGAATAGATTCAATTCATAACAACTATGCTATAAACTCAGCCGGTTAATTCGCATTGATTTGTTGTTAGTTCCACCATGTTATCAGTCGGATTCATATTACAATGAATATGTTGTTTGAATGTGATTAGTAGAACAAGTTTGACTATATCCAGATTCATGATTTGTTTCTATATTAAACTCAGTCGTGATTTGTTTTGATTATTTGCCCAGTTTGCAATTATAACTTCTGTTGATTATTAAGATTGCAATCACAATTGATCGATCTTGTCTGTTGACTGTGCAAGTATCAATTACAAATTTGGTTGGGTCAATGCTGTTATGTATGATTTCGTTTACACATAATCGAAACAGTTCTTTCCATCTATGTATTCGATTGAACGATATAAATATTTTGCTACATTATTATAGCTATAACGAGTGGAAATTGGTTGTGTTGGATTAGATCGTATCACATACGATATGGTTTACTATCGTTTTCATTTGGATATGGAACAGTCTTGTCACTGTTTGACCTGATTTTATGGTAACAGGGAAGCAGAGTATTCTTACCCCTGTTTTCAATTGAATCGCTTTTGATTTTGTTTAATCTTGAATGATAAAGTCATTTGAATCTTGAGTGATTCGTTTTAAATGATCATTGGAAGAAAATTGGTTTTAATTATTTCAAAAGATTTGATTTAGTTTTTATTCTGATCCTGTATGTTATTTTAGACTAGCTACTGAATCAGATGATTCTGTAGCTAAGTCTGTAAGATTATATTTTTATTGTTTTGTTAATAAAATATCTTTCTAACTTGTTATTTTTGGTCTATTGCAGATGAATTCGAAATTGCAGTGGATTTGATGAGCAGTTAGGGGATATTTGAAATATTT
>JZKD02S1629902.1:147485-159755 GCA_000966675.3 Picea glauca
AGTTTCCTAGTTTAGTTGATTTTGGGGATATTTTCCCAGATTATGTAAAACAGTTTGACATTATCCACAGGGAGGTTTTACCCTGTGGAGAGACTTATAAATACCTATTATTTTGTAATAATATCATCCTCATTCGTGGGAGAACAAGGGTATGGAGTTTTAATACAGACTGAGGCAGAATTTGGTGTTTTGTTACAGCTTTAGCTTCTCATGATATCAATATTTTGTTTCATGTTATGTATATCAGTTTGTATTTGGTTAATGACTACTTTAGCTATCTTAATCATTTGCAAATGATATAATTTAATCATTGTAATCCCTATCTGATTTCTTCCAAGCATTTAAAAAACATAACAATTGCTTAGTTCAGTTTGTGAATGACAGATTTCTCTTCTTCATAAGTTGGATTATTAAGTATAAGTTTTTGCATAACAGGTTTCCCTTATTGCAGAGATTTATAAATCATATAATTGTTATGATTTTTTATGTCTTGTTTGTTCTGTAAACAACTCAAAGAGCATTGCAGCTTATCATTTACGAGAAGCTTCTGGATTACCCGGTGCGAGTTTCCTTCCTCCGACCAGCTTCGAAGTCATCATACACAGGACAAACTGGGAGCGTTTCCATGTCAGTTAGTCACTTGTTTGTTTACTATTTTTATTAGTAGTTTAGTTTAGATATAAGTTTATTCAGATTTATAGGTAGAATTAGTATATTAGATTGTTTAATTTCAGTAAATATATTAGATCATTTAATTTCAGTAAGTTTTATTTCTTATTTATAAAAATCATAAAAACCAAAAATATATCTCTGGTTGTCTTAGGGCAGAAAGCAAATGATTTTTACAGGTTTTATTCAAATCTGCAAGTTGTAGATATTGTATATTTGTGAATAAGTTGTAATTCAATTAGTAATTAGATGGTTGATTATTAGAGTTAGTATAATAGTAATTACTAGTTTGTATATAGAATAGTTAGAGTAGTTTATATTTAGTTTTAGTTTAATTTATTTAGTAGTTTGTTTTAATTAGATTAGTGTATTAGTTTGTTAGTTAGTTTAGTTCCTTATATTTAGTTTTAGTTAATTTGTTTTAGATAGATTAGTTAGTTTAGATTAGTTTTCTCTTTGGTTTTCTTAAGACCTTAGAGCGGCCAACGGAGTTGTTAAACTCGTCAGGGTGGTTCATTCCAAACGGCTTGGGTTATTTAGACAACCCCGAACTGGTTCCACTCTCTCAGTTGACGGACGGTCAATTTCGCCCGTCAACACTATTGTCCCAATCCTTTAGCCATCCTTGTGCAAAGAGAGATACAGAGAAAAGAAGTTGGAGGACATTTGAAGAGGAGCCCAGGATCAGGTTCATGGAGTGGTGGCCGGTCTCGACATTGTAAGTTGATTCATTGAAGTTAATAATAAAGAAATGTTTTTCCCATCCCACTATATGAGTTCTTCATAGTTTAGTGAACATATGTTTGAATCTCTAACCCATTAATCTGTAGAACAAATGCATGTAGAGTTTGTTGCTTGTTTTGTACATAGGTCATTCTTGAGAGGATAGCTACTAACAAGCGATCAAGCGTGAAGAAGGATCGACATCGAACGTCTGGAACAAGGTATGTTCGTTTAACCATGTATTTCTTAAAATAAATGGGGATTAGGTCTAGGACGACGGTAGAAAGTAGGATTCTTTCGGTCTTATATGCATGCATAATATAATACTAAATGATAGTCCGTAGGGGGATTTCCCACCACAACACTCACATAGGAGGTGTGTTTTGGCGAACCAGAGACAGCAAGCTTAAAGGAGAAAATTTGCAGGACGTTTATCTTCTTCGTTTCTTGGCCAAACCAGGTGCCGAAAAAGCCGAGCTAGGGGTTTTTGGATGTTTTAAATCCATTGGTACAGGTTTCAAAGACATTTGGAGACTTCTATTGTAGTTTTTTCTACAGGGAAGTTTCAGAGAACTCCAAGGAGCCCAGGGCCACCAGTGAAGGAGGTCATGCCTAGGGGAGCCAAAGTCTATTTTCAGTGATTGAATAGTCATTCTTGGATAATTGATATGCTCTGAAATCATTGGAACAGGTTACAGAGGAATTTGAGGACTTTTACAGGTGTTTTGGCCACAGGGAATCTTAGGGAATCTTAAGGCCACCAGTAGAAGAGGTCATGCCCAAATGAGCCATGGTCTGTTTTCAGAGATCTAATAGTCATTTTGGGGGTTTTTGTGTATTCTGAAACCAATGGTACATTCAGTAAATCCATTCGAGTTGAGTAGCATCTTGTAAAATAAATTAGACAAACCAATCCCAGAGAGCCTATTCCATTGATGGAGGCTCAAGGAGATGTAGCCCAGTTAGGGGTGAACTCCTTTATAATGTTGTTGTTGTTGTGAGTTTGATAGTTATTATTTGCTACAAATTATGCTTGATGTTGTATTCTTTAAACAACATATTTAACCTTTAAAAAACCTCACACATAAACACCTAAAAGGAGCCTAAACTTGACACATAAATCCTCTTGCACAACTAAAACATTGAGCAAGGTCCTGAATTTTATTTTAATGGAGTAGAGGGTGCTTGCATAGCAACATAATTCAAACCCCTATTTTCAGATCAAAAGGGGAAAGATTTGGACTTAGTAAATATTCCTTAAAAATAGTAGAAAGATGCATGTAAATAGGAGATTATTAATCCTTGGTAAAAACCATAGTTTTACCATGGAGAACCTTACCTCCAAGAAATGTATTATTATGGAAAAAGAATTTAAAACAAATATATATATTCCAAAGTAAAGAGTGGTAAACTCTTGTAAAATTCCAAAGTTACCATTTAAATGCTATAATATTTGAATAATAAGGATTTTAAACTATCACATTTACAACCTAAAAAAAAATTATGCCTGGTGTGTCAGTAATGGAAATTTGAAATCCTTCCCTATGTGCAAAAGTTTTAATTATGCTCATATTTTTCCTATTTATAGAATCCATACTCTGCACAAGTAATTCAACGCTCTTGAAGGAATTGTATTATTAGTGTATTTTTATTTATCTGCATTCAAATACCTGGATTTATATAAATCCTCTTATTTTCTCAATGCATAAATATGTATATAAATATATATATTTATTATTATTAGAATTTCCATTATGTCGAAGCATAGAGAATGGAGCAAGTGTGATGGCCAGTGGAAATTTTAAACATTATAATAATATAATAATTCAACACAAATTCCAAAATATTTTGGAGTGGACCATTCAGAGTGAAGAGAGGGGAGCATTTGAATGAGGTTTGAAGCCATCAGAGCGATGGCAGGTGGGTTATAAGGCATAAAAAAATCACATTTTTTAACTATTAATTCCTTACCCTTTTGTGATTGGCCATCGGAATAATGGGAGAAGGGAGAACATTCAGAGTCCAAAATCCTGAGTAACATAAGGTCCCATACATATATTTAATAATATTAAACTATTCCCTTTCATGAGTGGTGGTCAGAGTATTGAAGGGGGGTGCACGTGTCTCAAGAGAAAATTCCTCGGGACAATCACTAGAGCTAATATAATATTTAATATATTTATTATATAATAAATAAATGCCCATTTCAAACCTTGTTGGAGCTGATTGTTTCATAGTTGACTCTAGAGAGTTTGGATTACAACTCTGAAGGATTCGGAGTACATCTCTGAAGAGCTTGGAGCATGAATCCAAAGGCTTCCAAGTATGATACCTTGAATATTATGTGAAGATAACATTGTGAATTCATAAGCCAGGTTCTTTGATTGATATGTTAATCAAGGATTGTAATCCTAAGTACATTACAGTCTAATTAATTATATTAGAACATAATATAAATTATGTTATAGTATAATTAATTAGCTTATAAGATAATAATTACAAAAATGGTACTTAAGTGAATTATTAGGCTAAGTAAAAATGTGTTTACGGGGGGGGTAGATAATTACCGAATACTAATTATCCCTAATGGGGATTTAATAAATAAATAATGAGGAGAGGTATTTTAAGAAAGTATTAATTAAGTATCCTAATCAGTTTATAGGAAATGGACAAATTTTAATCTCTCACGGAGGGAGCCTATGCACAATATGGTGACATGGTGAGTCGTGATGGGTCCCTGTGTCAAGTGGATACTGAGCCACATATCACGTCATGATACAGGTGCACTATGGTAGTACTAACCAAGGTGGCAATGAGACTCAATATCAGTCTTAGATATTCGAAGGTCAAACATAAGTTAAGTGTAGCTAGAGCAGGAGCATGGTCGTTAACCATTGTGCGAATTGGAATATCTGAAGGAATCAAGGTCATCGAATCTGTAGGTTAGATCCATCGGAGTAGGTGATATAGGAGAGATTTTTTCAAAGTGGTTCGAGTGCTTGGAGCGAAAGAACTCTGACGGAGAGACTTTGATAGGTGATCGGAGTTATTGATCACTCAACTCTGAATACTATTGGATCTATCAGAGGTAATCATTGATTCGAAGGTCAATGGGCCAGTTGACAGGCACCATGTCAATGTTGCATCAGAGGGAATAAGTAATAGGAAGCCACTTGGCAGTGAGAATATTTGGACCAATGAGGTTCTAACAAACTTTAGGAAGTAGTAACGTTTGGTCAAGAACTCAGTTCTAAGCATGGTTATAGTCATTGGAAATCTCTTGATGAGAAGAATATGATGGTAGATTCTAGAGGATGATTTGAGATGATTGAGGAAAAGAAATAATTTAATACCCCATCCCTTAGAAATGTACTTAGGGGGTTGTGTGTGTTACAGGTATCAGAGCCAATGGTTTGAAAACCTCAACTTGTTATCTGCAAACCTTTTTGAGTCAGATATGTTGTATTATTGACATTGGGTCGGTGGTTTGTTGATTGGAACTCATTGAAACAAGACCAGTCTTTCTATATATCGAAGATTGATTCTATTATTTTGAATGGATCAAATTATGCAGTATGGGCTCCAAATATGAAAACCCTATTGAAAAGTAAGGGACTATGGTAGTATACCAAGGTTTCGATCCCAGATCCAACATATGATTTGGAAAAAATTTCTATTGATGGAAATAAGATGAGGCTATAGGGGTCATCACGACCTACATCTCACAGGAAATCCATTTTCATCTCAGTGGACTTGACTATCCACATTTTTTCTAGAATAAGTTAAAGGCCTTGTTTGAATGAGTCAACGAAAGACACGTTATGCAGTTTGAGAAAGAGATGATATATCTCGATCCTCATTCCTTTGAGAGAATGGAGGACTATTTAGTGTGTGTTAAGGAACTCCAGTTGAAGTTGAGTGAATGTGGAGAGATATAGAAGAATAAATATGGAAAACTCATTGAGTTGGTCCTGATAAAATTGAGAAAACCTTTTGGTGTGTTCATAATGACCTTTTGAACCAACTACCATGCATGCAAGCAAGATGGTAAGGACTACTCCTTTGAAGTTTTTTGTGAACTTTTGGTTATTGATCATCATAGATTTATTGAAGAAGGAAAGTTTGGTGGTAAGCACCAGGCCCACTTGCTCAATGGTAAGGGAAAGATGGATTCTAGGAATAGAGTGCAAACTAATGCTTTTGCACATAAACTTGCATATACCTATCATGGACCCCAAAGACAACCATAGTGAAGACAAAACAAGAAGTCTTGTCGGTATTGTGGAAAGACTGGACATGTCGATAAGAAATTATTTGAAAAGAGAGACAATTTAAAGGATAAGGCTAAGAGAATTGAAGGAGATGTGTCGAATATTCGCCAACCCGCTGATAATTTCACCTTCCAATTTTTCAACTCTAGGTGCATTCATCATATGGAAAAATATGCCACTTTATTCACGAGACTGAATAAAGTTGAAGAGAGTAGAATCTATGTTACTGATGATTTTTCTTTATATGTTGTTGGTCAAAGTGATGTAGATTGTCAACATGGTAAAATTGTTGACGTCTATCATGTTCCAAACCTTAGTGCCAATTTGTTTTATGTTGCTCAGTTGAATCATACCAGTAAGATTTTGGAATTTTGGCTAGATTAGTTTTATGTTCGGGATTTGAAGAAAAGGAATTCAATTGTCGTTGATAGGATCCTAGAACCGATGGATAACTTAAAAAAATTATGTGACTCAATTCGAACTGAATCTAAATGGACTGCACTTATTACTCACACTGATGAGAGAAGTCAAATTCGGCATGAATGACTCAGACATCTCAATTTCTGAAGTCTGCATGCACTGTAAACTCAGAACATGGTTGTTGGTTTATCAAGGGTGTTTCCCCTTGAAGGTGTATGTAAGGGTTGCATACTTGGGAAGCATCATCAGGAACATTTTGACTCTAGACAAGCGTGGAGAGTGTAGAACCTATTGGAACTGGTTCACAATGATGTTTGTTCTATCAATTTACCTTCACTGGTAGGCGCAAGGTACATTTTGACTTTCATTGATGATTTATCTCGTTTCACATGGGTCTTTTTCTTGAAGAATAAAAATATTTTCTTTGATAAGTTCAAAGAATTTTGGGCCTATGTTTAAAATCAATGCGGTCGACCCATCAAGTCCTTGAGATCAGGCAATGGTGGTGAGAATGTCAATTGATCCTTTGAAGAATACCTACTTCAATATGGTATTGACTGGTAGTGGTCGATTCCTCACACACCTCAGCAAAATGGTGTTGCAGAATCCAAGAATTGGACATTAGTCAAAATGGCTAGATGTCTTCTACAAGCTAAAGACCTACCTCCTTACTTATGGGTTGACGCAGTGTATTTTTTCAATTATATGCTCAATCGCATCTCGACTCAAGTTATTCCTTCTGTGACTCTAGTCGAACGATGGTATGGAAAGAAGCCTTCTATTTTCCACCTCCATGTGTTCGGATGTGTTTTCTGGGCCCATATTCCTGATGATTGTCGAAAAAAATTGGATGAAAAAAATCATTCTTGCATCAGGATGGGATACTCTGAAGATTTGAAATCCTATCGACTATTTGATCCTATCCGAAAATATATTATTGTCTAATGTAATGTTTGGTTTGATGAGAAAAATTTTAAAGTTAAGTTGTTGAATGCCTCCTCTATATTACTGTAGAATCCTCCTTTTGATGTTTTCTTGGACATTGGTACTCTTACTCCCCTCTTCAATTCTTCAACTCTTCCATCAAACTTTCTACTTGTTTTGAATCGACCATCAATCTCTGATTCAACTAGTCCAACATCTTCTATTTTGACTGATCTATCGACTTCGAATTCTTATCAACCTAATGATGTGAACCACAGTTCACCTATTTTTTGTCTACCCCAATGGGTTGCCAAGACAATTGAAGTTGTTGGATCTTATGTTGGAAAAGCCTCCTACGAACGACAGACTCAAAGTCAAAAGAAACATACCAGCATTTCCCTAATGACTCGTGGTCTTGAAACCTTTGACCTTGTTACATACTCAGATGCCAAAGTTCAACCTGAATGGGAACATGAAATGAAAACTAAGATTGATTCCTTGTCAAAGAATCAAACCTGGGACTTGGTTCCCCGACCACATGGAAAGAATATTGTGAAGTGTTGATGGGTCTACAAGACCAAATTTACCTCTAAAGGTGTTATTGAGGGACATAAAGCATGCTTTGTCGCAAACGGATTTTCTCAACAAGAAGGCATCGACTACACTAAAACATTTTCCCATGTTGCAAAGATGAACTTTGCTCACTTGATTCTTTCCCTTCTTGCTCTCTTTGGATGGGAGGTTCATTAGATGGATATGGAGAGTGTATTTATTCATGGAGATCTATCTAAATAAATTTACATGGAAAAACCACCTAGATTTGTGATGGATTCCAATTTGGTATGTCAACTCAAGAAGTCGCTTTATGATTTGAAGTAGGATCCCCGGGCTAGGTATGCTAAGATCAAAAGTTTTTTTTTTCGACTTGGTTTCAAACGGTGTGAATCTTATCACAACCTCTAAGTTCTCCACTCCAATGGAGATACTCTGATTGTGGTTTTATATTTTGATGACTTAATCATTACTGGAAATAATAATGATCTCATCTTTAGATTGAAGAAGAAACTTTCTCACTCCTTTGATATGACAAATCTTGGCACTCTGGATTATTTTTTGGGTCTTCAAGTGTTATCACTATGAGATGGTTTTTTCATTTCTCAGACTAAATATGTAATGGATTTGTTGACACATTTTAAGATGGTTGATTGCAAGCCTATTGATGCTACTCTCTATCAACAATTGGTTGGCAGTATTATTTATCTTACTCATAGTCAAATTGATGGCTCCTTTATTGTTAGTGTGGTTTCTTGGTTCATATAGGATCCTAGAGAAATCCACTAGAAAGCAGTCAAACACATTGTTCGATATCTTAAGGGTACCACTCATTTTGGTATCAAATATTTCCATAGTTTAGATTCATTAGTTAGCTTCACCAACTCTATCTGGTCTGGTGACGGAGATGACCAAAAGTCCACTTATGGGTATGTGTTTTGATATTGCATTGAACCTTTGGTGTGGTCGTGCAAGAAACATAATGTAGTCTCTTTTTCGACTACAGAAGAAGAATATTGTGGAACTTTTCAAGCAGGTACTGAAGTAGTTTGGATTCGTCAACTTTTGGGCGAGGTTGACATTCCTATTCAAACCTATACTACAATCTATTATGAAAATCAAAGTTCCATACAGGTTGCTGACAATCCCATTTCTCATAGTAAGATGAAGCATGTTGAGCTCCATGCTCACTATTTGCGGTAGTTGGTCCATGATGTTGTTGTTTCTATTGAATATTGTCGCATTGAAGATCAATTTGTTGATATCTTCACCAAATCTTTAGCTGAAGATAGATTTATAAATCTCCACACCTTGCTTGGGATTCAGGAAGTTGGAATTATAGGGGGGTGTTCTAGTGATGTAATTTCACCTCTTGAATCTCCAGAGTTGTGTGTTGATGGGGGGGTTGTTGGAACATCAAGCATTGATGGTTCATCACACATCTCCTGGGTTCAGTCAGTTGAGAGGTCAACCTACATATGGATACACTCGATCAAGATATTGACCAACAAACCACACCAAACGGTTGGGTAGTCGACGTGCCCATCAGTCGAACAGTCAACCAACAGTCGAAGATAGTCGGGTGGTGGATTGACCAGCCCTGTAATCGAATACGAGTTAGAAATATAGTCGGTTGGATCGATTCCTATCGAGCCAACTTGACATAGCGTATTTTGTGGAGTCAAATCTAACCGTTGATAGTTATATGTGGACAAGACCATCCAAATTTTGTGGGAGTTGGTTAGATATTGAGACTATAAAATAAGACCCCCTGGGTTATTATCATATGGTGGAATTTGAATTTAGATTGCACAATAGATCATGCAGATCAAGATGTGCAATATGCATTGTGATGTTCTGATCACAATACTCTTTGCTTAAGTGTTGTAACAGTGTCTTTAGACGCCACCTTTGTTCTTTGAAATTTGTTCCCCTCTTCAATTGTCTAAAGTACTGTATTTTTTTTTCATGTCGTGTTCCATTTTATTCCCCAACATGGATATTCTCCCACACACTCAATTTCAGAGGAGCTAGAAAACATTGGATTAAAGAAAAAAACCATTTTCCATTGTTGTTCCAGACCAAATGTCGCAAGATACACTAGGGACATCATCTTGAGTAAAGAGGGACACTAAATTGTTGATTATAATAAGAATGTATGTTGTGGAGAATATTAATAAGCAACTCAATATTGTTTTAGAATCTTGGGAGGTCAGTATTGAACTGAGGAATTTATCACAATGGATCACTTCTTTTGTTGAGTATTTTCAAAAGGATTTAGAGAATGATGAGTTCTTTTATAAAAAATATTTAAGTACTTTTATCATGTTGGTGTCAAATTTAAGTGATTTGAACAAAAATCGATAGAATCTACCTTCAGGTCATAGATAAAGAAAAGGTCATAGATAAAGAAAAGTTAAAGCAGGTTGGTTGGCGAGGATACAAATGCTACAAGAATCAATTTACAACTGCAAAAAAAATGATGATAAAAGAAGTACCTCATTCTTCAAGTCACTTGAAATAGTTAAATATATTGAGGGCCCACAATCATTAAGGGAATCTATGCTTTTAACCAAAGAGAAATTAGAGGTAGAGTTGTACATAATAAAAAATTAATGGGCTAGTGAGTTTGACAACCTCACTAAATTTCCATAAGAAGAAATCAAAAAATGGTTAGTTACCTTTTTGGATGAGAATGAAGACCACCTAGCATTAGTAAAATAATTACACTCTGATTTTAAAACAACAGAAGATTAACTATTCTAGATCTGGGTTAAATAGGACATCATGGTTCTGTTAATGAAGGACTACATTGAATATTGGCTCAAGAGATCGTTATCACAAATAACTAATCATGAGTAACTTACAAGAAGCATTTATACTAGAAAAGGTTATTCCAACTGTTAAATATATGGAAAGATCGAGATACAAAAGGGGGGATACATCCATCCATCCAACATTCCACTTCCATTTTTTGTGAGTACATTCATTTTTTAGGAATTTCCCTTGTTTTGTCCCAATATTTGATCATCCAGCTTTATTGGTTTATTGTTTACTCATAAAGTCAATCCCTGATTGCATTTATTTTCTTCTTCTAGGTTACCACTACTATTTTATTTGGTCCATGGGAGCCCCATCCTGGTCCATTTGGATAAATGCATTTATTTTATAGTTTAAGTATTAGGAATATTGTTCATGTGATCGACAAACATTTTATTTGAATTTGAACATCAATTTGTAATATGTTTTCCTCTCGCGTAGAGTTATTTCAAGAGTTCATTACTTTTGTGATTTCAAACTTTTTTATAAGCATGAAATCTCAAGTGTGTTTTTCCTATGTATATTGTGATTTAAATAAAAGAAATCATTTAAATCTCTCTAATTTTTGGACCATCAATCTTGTTTCTTTCTATGAGTCTTGCCTCAAATATTTTCTCTCATTACTTAAAATGAATGGATGTGATTATTTTGTGCACTATAACTGAGGTTATTATTATTTTTTATAATTTATTTACTATCTCTCTAGTTACTTTTCCACCTGATGCACTCATAGGTGTAGATGTTATGAATGTTAAATCTATTGTTTGAATGAGTGTATTAGTGAGAAAGGAGGAGTACCACCCCTATAAAAACGTAGAGGGGATATTAATAACTTGTTTAAGAATACCCTAGGAGGTTGACTCTTGTCCCTAAGAGGAAAATAGATCAACAAGAACACAACGCACCACTAAAATACATATCGGTGCTCGAATAACCATAGAGCATTAGTGTTTTATACTTACCACCTTAGTGGTGCTTTGTTTCTAATATAGCACACCAGGAATGGTGCAATTATCTATTGTAGTAGAACCGGTTACTTTTCCACATTTGTTTTGCAAACATAAATTAATTTCAATTTTTTATCAATACAAAATAGTTATGTGTGTGGGTGTTTTACAATTTCAAATTTTTTTATCTATATATGTGCCTAAAAAGAATTTTATGTGAATCTAAAATGATGATGATGACGAGCACATCTCCTCCTCTGCAAGCCACTCGGGTTTCACCAAGATACCATCCATATCATCCCTGTAGCCATAATAATTGGCATCAATTTTCTTGTAAATCTCATAGCTAGACCTCCTCTTCTTCGCTTCAGGGAGCTTATCAAATATCTCTTTGAAGTCGAGAAATAATTTTGTGGCCCCACTTATATAATTGGTTGTTCGAAGATTGTAACATGCCATCTTCTAGCAACCAATTGTACAAGTGGGGCTGGGAAATTCCTCTCCAACATCAAATATCTATTAAATAACCCCCCTTAGGCGAAGAAGAGGAGGTCTAGGTGATATTTACAAGTGAATTGATGCTAATTATTATGGATATAAGGATGACGAGGATGACATCTTGGAGAAAATTGAGCAGTCTATGGAGGAGGAGATGCAGGCTAGAGTGTTGAGCAAGTGGTAGTGAATAAATTTTATCAAGAGATAGGCTAGATTGATTATCAAGAGCATGGAGGTGAATTTCGTTAAGTCGGTCAAGTTTGAGGAAGAGGAGGAAGTGATGGAAGAAATGGGAGAGTAGGGCAAGGGAAACCAATAACATAGAGAGAAAGAGTTTGTTGCCCATGTTCCCCTTCTGGATGAGAAAGATATCAAGTGAATGGTTGTGGAGAAGAATTAACATGAGATCTTAATAAATACAAGTGAGGATCTCATGGAGGAGAAGA
>JZKD02S1629913.1:19314-35599 GCA_000966675.3 Picea glauca
ACCTGTTTGGAGGAGCAATAAGTTGGATGAGAAAAAGACAGGCTGTAGTGGCACTTTCAACTACAGAATCTGAATACATGGCAGCCACTCATGCAAGTAAGGAAGCAGTATGGTTGCAAAGATTGTGTTTAGGTATTGGGTTGGTACAAGAAGATGTAAGGATAGAGTGTGATAGTCAGAGTGCAATTTTCTTGGCGAAGAACCCTGCTTATCATTCAAATACAAACCACATTGATGTTCAATATCACTTTGTGAGAGACATGATTGAAGAAAATAAAGTATCACTGATGAAGGTGGAGACTTTGAAGAATTTTGCAGATTCATTAACAAAATCTGTGAGCACTGAGAAGTTCTCTTGGTGTAGAGGATCCATGGGCATTGTTGACTATGTAACCCTATAACCCCTTGTGTGCAAAGAAAACAACAAGTGGGATAATGTTGGGTATGTGTTATATTCTTTGCACGAGTAGTAGTGTTTGAGCGTCTGCGCTGGGTGCGTAGGGGGGCGGAGCCCCCCGCACGGGGATTCAGGGGCAGCGCCCCCGAAATTTTTTTTCCAGGACGACATATTACCGGGATGACATATTTCCGAGACGACATATTTCCGGGAGCACATGATATTTAGGTGGTTTTTAGGCACATGGTTTTTGCTGATGGTTTTCTATTTCCGATTAAGGAATTAGGGTTTTGGACTAATCCAGGTCATTGGGTTAGGGTTTCGAATGCCACAGGCTCCTATATGTATATTGTATTGTAAATAATGTAACACAATGTATGAATATAATATATGTTGTTTTTCCCGGTTTGGGTTTCCAGGTGAAAAATCTTTGTGTAATGTTTGTATTTTCCATTGTATCTTTTCTGTTCTTTTCTGAATATCAGTTTGCAGTAGATATTGTACAAGGTTAGAATTTACAGTTCGTGCATCTTCTAAGGAGAATATGTTTTCATCATGGAGAGAATTTATACGAGGGGATGATAATCGTAAATCATTTCCATCACCCATCCATGGGTCCTCACCAATCCACACCAACCTTCCATGACCAATTCTCCACACCATCCATTGAACTAGTAATGGAAAGGGTAGTGCCAAAGCCTTCCATACTATTGAACCTTTGGATGATTTTGAAGGTTGTCTAAACCATTCATGTACCTAAATCCCCCCCAAATAATTGATTTGAGGACTCTACCCCATAAATGATTTCAATTTGAGATCCTTTAGAGGCTTCTAGCTGCAATTTCTTGAGAAAATTTGTAAATATTCTTAAGTCACCCAACCCCGAGCTCTTTGGGGGAAGCCACCTTATTCCATTTAACAAATGGAATACTTTTTACTTGATGAGAACCTAACCAAATATAATGGAAACTGACTTTTCTTATTTTTGTGAGAAGATACATTTTGGAACTGTCATCAATTGATGTCTAGTACACCAATATACTTTCAATGAATGATTTTAATAAAACCATCCTACTGCCTCTAGAAAAAAAGTGGTTAACCCACATTGTTATTCATTCCTCCACCTTTTTAACAAGCCACAACCAATCACAGAACATGTAGTTGTATGGTTTTAGGAAAAACCCTAGGTATTTAAAGTCATTCTTCATATCCTTTATCTGATAAGGAAGGGAGTTATTGATTACCTTTAGAATGGGATCTTGAATAGAAAAATGATACATATAGGAATTTTCTAGATTCACTTCCATTCTGATTGCTTTGGAATAGATATTGAGGACTCCTTTTAAGACCAATATATCCCTTCTAGTGACTTGGGTGAAACAGAGGACATCAACAACAAATAAAAGGTATGAGATTGATTATTGATCTGAAAATTTTACGCCTATGATCACCGCCTCCCTCCAAGCCTCCATCATAATCTTACTAAGGGATTATGCTACTGTGAGGAAAATAAACGGAGATAATGGACATCCTTTCCTCATCCCTCGAGAGGTTCTAAAGAACCTAGAAGGGGCTCCATTGATATGCACAAAAAAGGATATAGATTGTATGCACCCCATGATCCAATTGACCACCGAGAGATCCATCCCCATCTGAAGGAGAACAATATGGAGGAAGGTCCAACTTACAGAGTTGTATGGATTGGAAAAGTCCAACTTGAGAATGGCCACTTCCTAGTTCCATTTCTTTATTGAGTGTAGGGCATCATTTGCCATAGAGATCGCATCATGGATTTGCCGATGCTTTGGAAAACCAAACTACTCTTCGGAAATGATATCACTGACGATAGGCTTTAGCTGCTTAGCAATAAATTTTTCCACAATATTGTAGATTACATAGGCCAAAAATATTCGAATGTTATGCCATCTTGATTTTTGGGGATTAGAGTGATGAATATGGAGTTGAAAGATCCTAGGATTTTTTGAGATGATTGTGACTCCCTTACCACCTTCAAGAGATTGTATTTTAATAAATCATAAAATACTTCAAAAAAATATACCATAAGCCCATCCAATTCTGGATTCTTCCCTTTATGCATGGATGAAAGGGCCGCCATAACTTTTAGCTCTGAGACCTCCTCACCTAGGGACAAATTTTTCTCTTATGTAAATATAGAGGGGAATTCTAACATAGCATGGAGGATTTCCTACATGGGACAGCCCCTCGGCTCCTAAAACAAGGAGTGGAAATAACAAGCAACCCCCTCCTCCTTCTCCTTAAAAGAGATAACCATCGAACCATCCTTTGCTTGGATTTCCCAAATTGTTTTTTTTCTGAAAATTTGTATAGTGGTGAAAGAATTTTGAGTCATTATCCCCTAATTTTAACCACAAATCCCAACTCTTTAATATCCATGTTCATTATTCCTTGGCTAACAAATCATGTCGAAATGCCTCAGAATCCCTTAGGTGTTGAATTTGAGAAGCAGTGAGTGAGCCCCCGTCCATTGCGACATATAGCCGAGTAATATTTTCCCCAACCTCTCTTAACTTCTGCAATGACCTTTCTGTTGATATTATGGTAGTTGCGGGAGGTATTTACCTCCACGTGTAAACCTGACAAGAATAGAATATTCTAGGAAGCAAGAAGAAACCCTAAAACATTGAGCATAACCCTAGAAGACAAGTCGGCTCAAGAAAATATTTAATATTAAGTATTTAGCCTCCAGAATGAGAAGTCGGCCTAGAAAACTCAGGAAAAATAGTATAAATATAAGTAGCCAAACCTTATTTGACACACACAGCTCAAAATTTCAGCAATGAAGAAGTGTGAACTGCAGAAACTTGGTAAGTGCACAAGTCTGAGGAGTAGTTGCAGCTGCAATTACTACAATCTATATTCTCGGTTTAGGCTCAGACCTTCTATTGGTTATGGTTGGACTTTCTGATCAGTCTTGGTTATCTTTTCTTGGTGCATTAGCCTTAGTTGGTTATTGGTTTGCTTTTGGAATCATTCTCTGTCAAGGTTAAGGTGCTCGAGGGTGACTTCGGCCTATTGTTGGGTGACAAAATTGTTATATTGTCTATAGTTAAATGAGAACATCTATTACTTTCTAATAGGTTATGGTCCCACCCTATCTTCAGACATTCTAACTGTTGGAAGATGTATTGGGAGTTTTCTCAGTGACAGTTGCAGTTGCAGCCATTTTTTACTGTAGCAACGAAACCCTAACCCTCTTGTTGATGCACCTTAAGTGAAGAGATTAACCTAATTTCTGGATAGCCTAGTGCACCCTAGCCTAGCGCACCTCCTAGTACTCTCAACAAGCTATGACGTCAAGTTTGAGTTTTTGGTCAAAGTCAAAGGTTGACCAAGTCAAAAGCAGTCATGACTTACTCTATGAAGTCAAAAACAAGTTAGAAGGGGCTTCTAACTTCAGAGCATGGAAGACAAGGATTGATCTCATCCTTGCCAAGAATAAAGTGTTAGATATTGTGAAAGGAAAGATCGTGGAACCAGAGTTTGAAGAAGGAAAAGAGAAGGAACCTCAGAACATTGTAAGTATCGAAAAGTTCAAAGATAATGACATAAATGCCATGAGTATCATAGTGGACTCTGTAAAATACCACTCGATACCCTACATCTTCCATATTGACTCATCTAAGAAGATGTATGATTCATTAACAAACCTCTTCTCAGTTAGAAACATTGGACAAGTAGTGAGTCTAAAGAATGACCTTTGTGACATGAAAATGAATGATGATGACAACATAACATCATATCTTGTGAGAATATCTCAGTTAATAGATCAGCTACAAGATATTGGAGAAATCATTTCAGAGAAGGAACTAGTAAATATAGCACTCAATGGTCTTCCCAAGACATGGGATGCATTTTCCACAAGCATGAACACAAGGAAGGAGTATCCCACATTTGAAGAACTTTGGACTTGTTGTGCACAAGAAGAATCAAGGATTATTGCAAAAGAGAAACCCCAAAAAAAATACAATGATCAAGCCTTCACAACAAGGTTCAATAATTTTAGGAATAAAAAGAAGTTTGGCTCAAGGAAGAAACCAAATCAAGAGAAAGATATGTCAAAAATACAACGCTTCAACTGTTGAAAATATGGTCACTACAAGAATCATTGTCCCAAGTTAAAGAAAAGGAAGGAAACACATGAAGCATCAGTTGTCGAAGAAAGGGAACCCTCAAAGAAGGCCAAGCGGGATAAAACAGACTTCTTCTTCTGAGACAAAGTAACAATATTCTTCATAATTCTTGTACATACCATGTTTAGATAGTTTCTGTACATATCTTTCATATCTATTTCTCAAAAGATAAGATATTAAAAGTGAAACAATACCTATGGAAGAATAACAAGATAAGGATTGACATCACGATGACTACAAGTCAAGCAATACACATGAAAAGATGAAGTACATTGACAATCCTTGGTAACAATTCTTGTGGAAGCTATTAACATAAGTAGTAGTTGCAAGATAAGCCAAAATCAGAATCAAACTTGAAGAAACATGGAAGAAGTAAAAACAGAAAGAAGTCAGCAAATCAAAAGGAAATTAGAAAAAAGACTTGTAACACTTTGCAAAAGGCAATAAGGGTGCAGACGGAAGTGTGGACTCTCCTATATGGAGGGAGTCGATTATATAATTCCAAAAGAAGAGCATGCATTCATGCATGAAGAAAGGATTAGGAGGGATCTAATCCTAAATAATATGGTCCATTGAGGATTATGAAGTACCTATCCATGTTCCCATCAATGGTAGCAACCATGAAAAGCAGCACATGTATAGTTTGACTTTAGAAGTCTTCTTCAAAAATAAGCCTTAAAGTATCCCTGGTTTTCCATTCACATCCATGATCCTATGATGAAAGGAAGAAGTCAAAATATTCAGGGCATGGAATCTATAGAAAAACTCCATGGACCCAAGAGCTAAAGAGAAACATGAGGAAGAACATGAAGATTCCAAGAGAGAAAGAAAGACCAGAACAACCAGTGATTTCATCGAGAATCACAAGACTACCAACTTGGTTTTAACCCACTAGAAGAAATCAAGCAGAAGAAACGGAAGTTGTGACGAAGAACAGTGTATGAAATACTTATGAATGGAAGCATTGCGAGATTCAAAACTAGAGGTTCTCACAAATGGAGGTACAAGACTATGATGATAGCTTGTTCCAGTAAACTAGACATACCTCTACCTGAGCCATTATATCGTCTGCAATACACATGGGTTGGAGTTTACATCATATGAATGTGAGCATTGTTCTCCTCAATAGAGTAATTGAACAAAGAAGTGTATGTAGAGCAACCTCAAGGTTTTGAGGTATACCAGAAAGAGACCCTTGTATGCAAATGGAAGAAGATATTGTATGGATCCAAACAACTTGGTGCAGAGCCTCTCATGCACAACAGAAGCGTGGTGAAAAATTTCTATAACAAAGATATTGTATTAGAATGGTTACTCAGAAGTCCAAGATGAATGATGGATTGCTAATCCATGATAAACTCTCATGATGAAAGAAGAAGTGCCCCTTGGATATGTTCTAGTTTGAGCCTTGCTACGATGTCATGAGCAAGCAGGAAACAAAAGTGTTGAATCCAACCATGATATACTGTAAGGATGAGAGCTATATGAATCCTTCAGAGAAAACCAGTGTTTCAGATAGACTGAAGTACATTGATATCAAGCATTACATTCTCCATGATGAAGTCCAGAAAAGAGAAGTGGTTCTCCAATATATATCTCCACAGATGAGCAAATAGCAGATATTTTGGTAAAGCCTTTGTCCAAGATGGAAAAAGTTTGTGTACTCAAGAAACAAGTTGGATCTCATGGAGACGAATTCCTTATTGAAAAAGGAAGAGATTACTCCCAAGTTGGGAGGGAGAACTGATGTGTTATTGATTTATGGACAATCATTTTTCAATTCGAAAAATGGTCCAAGATGAGAAGTTCCTTTCCAGTTCGGAAAGTGGTTTGATATTTTTGACGGACATGCATTTTCCAGTTCGGAAATGGTCTAGATCGGATGGTCATTTTCATAATGAAAATGGTTCGATAGATTGTTGATGTACCATAGACAGTGATTCCCCTTATGGCCAATGTGGGGGAATGGTCTAGGAAAGTCTTTCTTCTTGGCAGTCACTCTCAGTAGTGGTCAAGTAGAATGGTCCACCTCATTGGGTAGTCATTCTTTCGAAGTTCACATTTGTGAGTAGTTTCGAAGGATGGTCTGTTTTGGAGGTTGGTGCAGGACAATCATTTCCTTAGGAAATGGTTCGAACAGGCTTTCCCTAGGGAAGAATCATTCTCTCCAAGTTGCATTTTTTTTAGTGCTAGAGGAATGGCCCAGTTAGATGAATAGTCCAAGTTTAGCAATCAGGGACATGCATTCCCTAGGGCAGACTCATTCTCTCCAGGTTGCACTTTGTTTATTGCTGGAAGAATGGCCTAGTTAGGTGAATGGTCGAGGCTTAGAAATCAAGACAATTATTCTTCTATGCTTGAGAAGAATAGTCCAAATAGATAATGGATAATGTTTTACTTTCTGAGGGCATATGCTCTTCAAGATCTCACAGATGTGAGTGGAAGAATGGCCCAAATAACTCAATTTATATCATGATATTTTTTTCTGTGTAGGTTGATATCAAATGATATGATCGCTATGGAGATTGTATGTCTCTAGATAATAGATGTATGCCACTGTGGTGGATGTGTTCCACTGGTTGTGACTATGTGTTATTGATCGAGTAGCCGTGTACTACTTGGTGTGATTGTGTACCACTGGATAGTAGTTATGTACTACTATGGATAGACACAGTTGTGTTCTATTTAATGACATTGTCATAATTTCCATGTAGAATATCAGTAGTGTTGAAAATGATTATCAGCTAAATGGATAGTCAGTGTGCTTGTGGACAGGCATTCTCCAGGCAGAGAATGGTCCAGATAGAACAGATTGTTGGTGGACAAGTATTATTTCTATGGAGAATGGTTCAGGTTGACAGTTTGTTGACATGACATGGATTAGTATTTTTCTTATGGCACAGTTTGTGGCCTGATTAGGAAAATGGTCTAGGACCAATATTTTCTAAGGCATATAGGTTGAGACGGATCTCTATGGTACATATGACCCAATTAGAAAATAGTCCTAGATTGATATTCCTATAGGAATGGTCTCTGTAGTCCATGGCATAGCTTTTAACGTATGTTGGGATAGTCATTCTTCTAGGACGTATGTCCAGATTAGAAGAATGGTCATTGTATCACTCTTTGGAGTGAGTGACTTATTCAACATTATGCTTGATTACTCAGATAGAGTATGGCTTCGAGAGATGATATAGTTGATGCTATCAAATGATAGTGACGATGGTGCTCGTGATATAATCATGAGATAGTCTATACGACTATGATGATGCTACTGATTGAATGGTATGTTTGTGCTCAAGACCATTTTCCTTCAATACCTCCCTAGCTAGGAGGGAGTGTTGATATTATGGTAGTTGTGGGAGGTATTTACTTCCACGTGTAACCTTGACAAGAATAAAATATTCTGGGAAGCAAGAAGAAACCCTAAAGCATTGAACATAACCCTAGAAGACAAGTTGGCTCAAGGAAATATTTAATATTAAGTATTTAGCCTCCAGAATGAGAAGTCGATCGAGACAACTCAGGAAAAACAGTATAAATATAAGTAGTTAGACCTCATTTGGCACACACAGCTCGAAATTTCAACAGTGAAGAAGTGCGCACTGCAGAAACTGGGCAAGTGTGCAAGTCTAGGGAGTAGCTGCAACTGTAACTACTAAAATTTGTATTCTCGGTTTAGGCTCAGACCTTCAATTGGTTATGGTTGGACTTTCTGATTATTCTTGGTTATGTTTTCTTAGTGCATTAGCCTTGGTAGGCTATTGGTTTGCTTTCAGAATCATTCTCTGTCAAGGTTAAGGTGCTCTAGGGTGGCTTGGGCCTATGGTTGGGTGACAATATTGTTATATTGTCTATGGTTAAATGAGCACATCTATTACTTTCTAACACTTTCTTCATAGGATCTTAACCATGGCCTGGTTTCCAATTTGACTTTGGATAAATTATCCACAAATTGACTCATATAGGAGGAGTCGATCGATGAGGACAGGTGGACCCAGGTTTCAGTGACAAGATTTCAATAATCTTCCTCTGCTAGCGATGATGGGTTGAAATTAAGACGAGCCAGAGGCATCTCCCCCCCTAGTACATATTTAGAATAATAGGCCTATGGTTTAATAGTCTTCCTTCTGAAACACATGAATTCCATAAAAATGGGCCACTTAATAACCACTCAAAGACAAAAATCTATCAATTTTTTTGGCCACTGCTTCTTTGTTAGTACAAAAATTACTCCATGTGGGGACCAATTTGATAGTTTCAATATCAAAAAGATTGTATTTTCGAAGATAGGTGAAAAAAACCACTCTGCTAGTCCCAATGAGGATTAAAGCCCCAAACTTCCTTTAAATAAAGCATGAGGTTCAAATCACCACCGACCACCATGTTTGGATCATTTAATACACCAAAGTATGCCAAAATTTCCCAAAAGGGAATTCTATCATAATAAGGACCATATACATTAACCACATTGAGACACCCACATCCTTTACCTCCAATTTGACCAATATGGATGAATAGGGAGATGTAGAGAGAGAGAATGGTTTTGTAGGTCGGACTCCATCTAGTGATTAGACCTCCAGCTTGCCCTGAGGCATCGACTACACAAAAGGACCACCCTTTAAGCCAGGGGTCTAGGGCTACTCTGACTTTAGAACTGTCGCACATGGTTTCCTAGACTAGCAACACATCAGGCTTGAGGATCAAAATGAACTGCTTTTGAGGGTTGTATTTTGTAGGAACCCCGTAGCCCTCTAGCATTGAAGGAGAGAATAATCATGACAACAGTTTCTTTAGGGCTTTCCCCCCTCCAAGATCTCTAGAAATGGTGGCTTGTTTTCCTTTACGGATATCCAAAACTGCACGTTGTAGAGATTTTAGGAGGTTAGACTTCTGCCCAATTGGATTAGGTTGGGCTACGTCGAGGGCTAAACCACCACAGGAGAAGGGTTCCTCTTTTTTCCTAGCTCTAGGTTGCAAAGCATATTCCTTTTTGGGAGGGGTGGCGGAAAGTTCCTCAGAGGTGGAACTCCTCCTTGTTAGATAATCCAAAATAGAATTATCATAGTTTATAAAGTTAGAATAAAATGATTATTAATTTAGAATATAAAATTAATAATCTAGAATATTTGATTAATAAATATAGACTTTTAGAAATAAATTATTGTTGTAAAAGATATGACTCTAGAGAGGTGTCATATCTTAGGCTCTAAAATAGGAGTATTGTTTTAAAATTGTTAAGATAGCATTTATTGTAAATGGACACTTGTTTATTTAATAAGTGATCCATATCTTGAGTTTGTTAGGACATTTAGCTTATATATAGCTCATTGCAAGAGTATTGAGTTGTTCAGGTGTAAACTCTTGCAAAGTTTCTTATGTAATTTCTTTTCCTATTAATAAAAGTGTGTATCTGAGGACACTTCGGACATTATTGTCGTATCAAAGCTCCAGTAATGTTGATGAATTGAAGAAGAGATTAGTTGATCTGAGGAAGAGATTCCAGCGTTAGAGACCAAGGAAAGCCGACGCATACTCTATCAGTAAATCGGTCAGTTATTGTTCAAATTTAAAAAAAAAAAGGAAAATAAATTGTTTTTACTTTCAAATTTCAGTCATTAGACTCAGACAAATTGATTTTGCAAATTGTAAATCCTGAAAATTGACAAATTTGTCCATGGCGAATTAGTTTCTGTCAAAGTAATTTCTTGTATTAAACGATCAGTCTTCTGCCATTAAACGTTGTGTAATTTCTGAGTAATTTATGGTGAATTAATTATCACTGTTATAAATTATCACTGTTATAAGCATTTAGATTCGACGTGATCTCTGTGGGCGTGCAATTCAACATCAAAATTCCTCAAAATTTCACGAAATCGACTCAATCGCCACACATTTCACAATCCCTTAAGAACTCTTGGGTAAGGCAGAAAGTCTTATTTTCAGATCCTCTGCAACTGCGTCAATAAATTCTTCAGTGTTTAGGTAGTGCTCCCTCGAAATCTTGGAACCGTGAATGATTAGTGCCAAATATTTTGTCATTTTTCCAGCCTCAACAGTTCCTATACAAGAAACTTCCAACTTCTCAGAAAATTCAAGTATCCTTGCATTTCCGTCCAGTTTTTCCCTGTGTGCAAGCCCACGTGTCCATACAAAGATAGAGGCAATGTTGTTCGTGCTAGTTTCACCTCCCTTTTGATGTACACGGAAATGTCGAGTAACAGTGCCATGAGCTGTTTCAGTCTCAATAGTTTTTCCATCAGGACAAATGCGACCTTCAGTTAAAAAATCATTTATAAATTCATGTAAACTAGTGCAAGATCCATGCGAACAATTCCTCCTCCTGTGAAGTGATTCCTCCTCCTCGGCCATTATTGTGGTCTCCTGCACGTGCAAGTTTATCACTCAATGCTCGAAGTCTATCTCCAAAACTTTGACGTGTGTCACCCAGTAATTCAATATAATGAAATCTACTTTAGAAAGTTGTCATAGCATCAGGTAGCTTCATACACCGGTGCAGTTCGAATGTGATTTTGATCTAGTCAATACTACTTATGGTGTTTGGACACAGATGACACATAACTTATGCTATGTTTGAGGAGTTGTTTTGTTGGATGATGGGTTCAGGGTGCCTTAAAAGGGAAGCTGCAAGAACTTGGCATGCTTGATCTTCACAACGACGCTCCTCCAGATGTCATCAAAGAAGTTGTTGAAGTATATGTCCAACGAAGACTAGTTCATCCCATTGTGGTATCGATTTGAATGGTTTTCTGCCAGATCTATTGTGCCAAATTTCTATACTATTGTATTGTGAAGGATCAGCAAAGGAAACGATTTTTTTTTTTTTTTTTAAATAAACTAGTGATAAACAGTTCAAATATTTTTTTTGGAGGTAACAAACATTTTGTAACTCGAAGTAATTTTTTTTTTTACTTTGAGGGGGGGCAAAATCGCCAGATTTTTGTAAAAGTGTAAAATTTTGAAAGTTCCTTGGATTTGACTAGAGCCAAGTACAAAGCTCAGTCATTTTTTCCTCGTTTCAATGACTATACGAGGGTCAAGGCCAAGCCCCAATAGATCATCTTTGGTGTGATGAGTTTGGTGTGTTGTTCATCTTCATATTTCTTGGCGTAATTATTTTTGGTGAGTAAATTCAACAAACTACAATGTCAAAATTAATTAATTTATTCTTCGACTCAAATAAACTTGAAGGCACAAAATCATACAAGACCTGGAAACGACTCATTGAAAGCACTCTCATTTACAATGAACTTTGGCGTGATATCTATAATGAAGATACTAAGCCCACTAAGCCGACAGATGTAGCTACATTAGCAAAATGGGAAGTTAAAAATGCCAAAGCATTAGCACTTATTAAATCTTCAGTTAATGATGAGATGTATGTTCACATTGAAAATATGACTGATGTGTGATCTACTTTGAAAGTTTTTAAAGATTTATTTGATACTCAGCCTGAATCCAAGAAATTTGATCTTCAATTAAAGTTGCCTCAAAAAAAATTGACTGAAGGCGGTGATGTCCATGAATATATTTCCAGACTTAAGAACATTAAGCAGGAAATACTAAATGCGGGTTTTCAAGAAGTAGATGATAGTTTTATGACCACAATCTTAATAGCTGGATTGCCTTCTTCCTATACACATTTTTTGGAGACTTTACAAGTCACTGGCAAGTTAGACAAGCTTACATTTGATGAACTAAGTGAACTATTATCACAACACAATAAAACTTTTGGAAACAAAAAACAAGTTGGCGAAGATGTTTTTTTCACAGAAGCAAGCACAAGTAAGACTTCCAGTGATAGTTATAGCAGTAGAGGAAGAGGAAATTTTGTACAAGGTCGTGGATGAGGTCAACATAGAGATATCAATTTTCAAGGCAGAGGCAACATTCAAGGAAGAGGGTATTTTCAAGGCAGAGGAAACAATCAAGGCAGAGGATATTTTCACGCAAGAGGAAATAGTCAAGGCAGAGGCTCTTTTCAAGGCAACAATCAAGGTCGAGGACAGACTCCTTCCAGAAATCAAAGCAGGGGAAGAGGACATAATTTCGGCAGGGGGAGAGACTTCAGTCAAATTGTTTGCAGAAGGTGTAACAAAGTTGGTCGTTATGCAGAAGATTGTCGCACTTCCATTGATAAAATCGCCAAGATTCATAAAAACAAAACACAATTTGCAAATGATCAACAAGATGATGCTTCAGAATATGTGTTTACCTCATCTTCAACATTACAGATTTCCATTGATTTTCAAAGTGATTATGAAGATGCTTGGATTTTAGATTCAGGAGCATCTCAACACATGACTTTCAGACGTGACTTCTTTTGGAATTTTCAAGAATGCCATCTTAATTTTGTTTTTCTTACAGATAATACTAAACATACTCCTTATGGAAGAGGAGTCATTAAAGTTTATTTACCTTATATTGGAGAACGATTGATTTCAAATGTATGGTATGTACCCACTTTCAAAAAGAATTTGTTGTCTTTAGTCACAATTCGACAAGCAAGACATCAGGTAATTATGGAAGATGGCTTGGTGAAGATAAATTTAGTCAAACAAAATATGAAAACAGTCATGACAGGATATGAAGACGGAAAACTCTTAAGGATGAAAGGAACATTTATTCCATGACATTCAGACTTTGAAGGATCAGTAAGTACAGGTATCTCCCCTATCAGATTGTGGCATGTGAGATATGGACATCTCAACTTTGATAGTCTGTCTCAACTGCAAAAACAAGGGATGGTTAAGGGACTTCCCACTTTCAAAAAGGACACTTCAAAATGTGAAGCATGCATTTATGGCAAACAGATTCGAGAAAGTTTTTCAACAAGTTCATGGCATGCAAATCGACGGTTACAACTCGTTCACGGTGATGTTTGTGGACCCCTAGAAACTTCTTTCGATGGTTGCAAATATTTTTTACTCTTTGTTGATGATTTCAGTAGAATAACTTGGGTTTACTTCTTGAAACAAAAGTCAGAAGTATTCAACAAATTTAAGATTTTTTGACAACTTGTTGAAAATAAAGTTAAAGAAAAGATAGGTACACTCAGAACAGATAATGGCGGAGAATTCACTTCTAGTGAATTCAACACTTATTGCAAAGACAATGGGATAAGAAGACATCTTACTAATTTCTACACTCCTCAGCAAAATGGTGTCGCAGAACGAATGAATCGCACTTTGTTAGGAATGGCAAGATCTATGTTGAGTTTTAAAAGGTTAAGTTCTACATATTGGGCAGAAGCTATCCATACAGCTATCTACTTAAGGAACAGATCTCCCACTACTTCTTTGGATGGAATCACACCTTATGAAGCATGGTTTGGTTTCAAACCTCGAGTTAAACAAATTATAGTTTTTGGATCAGTATGTTATGCCTTAGTTCCAAAAGAAAAACGAACTAATCTTGACTCAAAAGTTTGAAATGCACAATGATTAGGTATTCTGATGAGAAGAAAGGGTATCGACTTTTGTCCAATTGAAAATTTATTGTGAGCAGGGATGTCATTTTTTATGAAACTGAAAGTAAAAGTGCTGACGAAATATAAAGTCTTCTTCAAAAGTTAGAAACTAAAGGAAATCAAAGAAAAGGAAAAGTTCAAAGTTCGCCAAATTCACATAATTGGTATGAACTTGATTTTCCTTCATCTGAAGATGTTTCATCCAGTCCAGTTACTTCGACAACATCCTCTGTTTCTTCCATCAGTTCATCTGAATCTCCTAGCACCGACAGTTCATCTAACAATGATTCTCTACCTCCAAACTCTTCAACTGATCGACGAACATCAGTTTACATTAATCCAATTTACAATAATGGTAATTCAGATCCCCGAACCAGTGAACATCAACTACCCAAATGGGCAGTTCAACTTTTGAAAGATGTAAGGCCTGATGAGCAAAATAAAACTGGAACAAGGGGATCACACAACAATGAAGGAAATTTTTCCTTAGTAGCACATGATTTTACTGAACCTTCCACCTACAAAGAAGCAGTCAAACATAAAGAATGGAAACAGGCTATGGTTGAGGAATATCAAGTAGTAATTGATAACAACACTTGGAAACTTTTTGATTGTCCTACAGGTGTTAAACCCATCATATGCAAATGGGTTTACAGAATTAAATACAACCAACATGGCGAAATTGACAAGTATAAAGCCTTACTTGTGGATAAAGGTTTTACGCAGCAAGAAGGCATTGATTATGAGGAAACTTTTGCTCCTACCGCCAAATGGAATACCATCCGATTAACACTTGCATTGGCCACTCAGAAAGGTTGGAAAGTTCATCAAATGGATGTAAAAAGTGTTTTTCTCAACAAAGACTTACAAGAAGATGTGTATATGCAACAACCACCCGATTTTGAAATTGTAGGGCAGGAACATAAAGTTTGCAAATTAATTAAGGCTTTATATGGGTTAAAGCAAGCTCCTCGAGCTTGGTATACCAAAATGGATGAATACCTTAGGAAGGTTGGTTTTCATCGCAGTGAATCTGATGATACGTTATATATCCGTCAACAGGGTTCTTATCTGGTGATTCTTATTATGTTTGTAGATGATTTGCTCATTACAAGAAACAATGATGCTCATATTGCACAGATGAAAAAGGAGTTACATGCAGGTTTTAAGATGACGGATTTGGGACTCCTTCACTACTATCTTGGCATTGAAGTATTCCAACGTCCACATCATATTTTCATTTCGCAGAGTAAGTATGCAGTAGAAATTCTTCAGGAGTTTGGCATGCAGAATTGTAAACCCTCTCTTACCCCTATGGAACAAAACTTGAAACTTTCAAAATTTGAAGGGGGGGAATTGGTAGATAGCACTATTTATAGACAATTAATTGGCAGAGCTTGATTTATTTGACAAATAGTCGTCTAGATCTATCTTATGCAGTCAATATTCTTTCTCGCTTTATGCAACAACCACTGGAATGCAACCAAAAGAGTTCTTCGATATATCCAAGGAACAAAATATTTTGGTCTTCTTTACAAAAAGACTAAAAATTTTGTACTTTGTGGTTTTTCATATGCTGATTTTGCAGGGGGTATTGATGATCGTGCATCAACATCAGGTTATTTAATGAACATGGGTACAACAGCAGTGTCTTGGAATTGTAAGAAACAAGCTACAGTTGCTACTTCTACAGTAGAAACAGAATACATCTCAGCATGGGAAGCAACATGTGAAATTGTTTGGTTACGCTGAATTTTACAGGACTTGAGCATTTCTCAAGCAGAAGCTACATCATTATTCATCGGCAGCCAGTCAGCCATTAAGCTTGCCAAGAATCCAGTTTTTCATTCAAAGACAAAGCACGTGGACACCAAGTATCATCATATCAGATCGCTTATTGCAAAGGATGTCATCAAACCAAATTATTGTCCTTTAAAAGATTAGATCTCTGCCATTTTCACAAAACCTCTTAGCATAATAAAATTTACTAAGTTCAGGGATGAACTTGGTATCTATTGTAATGTATCTTTGGATCATAGGGGGGAATGTTAGATAATCCAAAATACAATTATCATAGTTTATAAAGTTATAATAAAATGGTTATTAATTTAGAATATTAAATTAATAATCTAGAATATTTGATTAATAAATATAGACTTTTAGAAATAAATTATTGTTGTAAAAGATATGACTCTAGAGAGGTGTCGTATCTTAGGCTCTAAAATA
>JZKD02S1629913.1:35628-47646 GCA_000966675.3 Picea glauca
CATTTATTGTAAATGGACACTTGTTTATTTAATAAGTGATCCATATCTTGAGTTTGTTAGGACATTTAGCTTATATATAGCTCATTGCAAGAGTATTGAGTTGTTTGGGTGTAAACTCTTGCAAAGTTTCTTATGTAATTCATTTTCCTATTAATAAAAATGTGTGTCTGAGGACATTTCGGCCATTACTTCTAGAACCGGTAAAGCTCCTGTTGTATTTGCAACTGGAAATACAATTGATAGGAAAGGAGGGAAAGAAACCTCGAGACACTAAAAAAATAGGAACTAATGTAGGAGGACTTGAGGTAGCGCACATAGGGTACAAGGAAACAAGGAGAGCCACATTGATGGGATAAATTAAAACAGGAGGGATTCCATAATGCTTACTAGGTGAACTGTCAGGTTGAGCCTAAGCTTTCGACGTCCGAGCCAAGAAGCCTTCCTCAGGACCGTGAGCTTCCTTTACTTATCAAACTTTGACAAGGAAGGCTGACTTCCATCAACTTGGGAAAAATTGGATTTATTGACCCACTTTTTTCTCGACCTCCCCATAATAGGAGGCACCCTTTTGCACTAATATTGCATATGGCATGAGAAACATTGAAAGGGAAAGCACCAGTAATCGACCTTGTGATGCCAAATTTGTTTTTACATACAAATCCACATTGCTTACCAAACCCTCCCTTAGGTCAACCTCAACATGAATCCATGCCCATCTCTTGTCTGCCTTCCAGTCCCAATTTGGTTCCAGACCTGAGAAAACGCCCAGCTTGTTACCTATGGATTCCAATTCCTTCGGAGGCCAAAAGACTAGGGGAAGCCCTGGGAGAATAGCCTATACTTTCAAAACCACTCCTGGCCCTCTGGTCGGGTCGAAGTTTGCATCCCAATTCCGTAGTATCAACCCCGAAGTCCAGTTTTTACTTAGAATTTTGAGACAATATGGAAAATAAATACCATACATCCTTTGATTATAACATGAAACACTGGAACATAATCCAGTTCCAATCTCCTGTCAAGGTCTATCCAATTGGATAGCGGACCCTCTTGCAGCGATTTTCCATTAAACTTTCCAACCAGGGTCGTGCCATAGAACTTACACACATCCTCCACCACAACATCCCTTCTGACCACCATCTTCACCGACTCAGGGCGAGCCCTAATGCGTCCGTACCAGGCTTCTCATTAGCAGAAAATCTCTCCTTGCTACATGCTTCTCAGTATATTGAATAAGGAGTTTTAGAGTTTGATAGAGGATGAATACCGTGAAAATTAACCTCATTAAGCCCATCTTTTGATAGAGTCTCCGCATTAACAGTCGAAACAGAATTTGATTCCTCTGCGATGGCGCCCTCCTTGGGTTCTTTACTCCTATCCTTGTGTGAATTCGTCGGTGAACCTTGAGGCCAATACATAAAATCCCCACTGTAAAAATCGGACTCATCCTTGTATGCGGGCTAAGACCGTAGTCGACCAGCACATCATCCGGCCCGTCCATCTCCACGTCGAGCTTCACCTCGCCGGGATCTAGTTGGAATGACATCAGCAGTGGTGTTTTCAATGTTCCTGGCAAAGAAACTAAGTGAAACTAAGTGAAAAGGGAGCAGCCAAGCAATATCACTTTTACTTTTACTGAGTTATATATATCGTATTTTTCTGGATTTGAAATTATAATATTTATAGAGAAAATATATATTTTTAATCATTAAATCTATTTAAAATATATTTTAATGTATATGTTATAAATTTTTCAAAATAAATTCGAAATATTATAAATTGAATTATTTTTTTTAGTAAATTTTAATTTATTTAATAATTTTTAAAAGTGTGATATTTTTTTATTAATTTTTAACATAATAATTTTTAAAAATGTAATCTTTCTTTATGAATTATTGTTTTTTTTAGTAAATTTTAATTTATTTAATAATTTTTAAAAGTGTGATATTTTTTTATTAATTTTTAACATAATAATTTTTAAAAATGTAATCTTTCTTTATTAATTTTTAGTAAATTGGAATATGTAGTTTTGTAAGATTGATTTCTTTAATTTTTTATATTATTTTTAGTAAATTGAAATTTGTAGTTTTTTATGATTGATTTCTTTAATTTTTTTTTAAATTGGAACATAAATATTGTAGTAATTTAATTTTTTTATACTGAAATAAAAATAAATTTTATTGTATTAATTAAAAAAATTGTAGTTGAGGTTTGGAGCAATATACATAGGCATGTTTCATAGTTTTCATCATAAAAAAATAGTTCTTAAAGACTACAAAGTAGATATTCCAAGTTTACCTACATGTAGCTTTCTTCACGAAGACACCTAAAACCCTAATAACACAAAATACATAAATATTAACAAAAAACATTGATAGCATTTTCTTCTTCCTAATCATCATTTATGAGAGGAGAGTTATGTTTTTCAATTTCCATTGGATCCTTTAAGTTGATGGATTGTTCTGTTTTACTTCCTATTTTGGACCACATTCTCTAAAGCATTCATATATGAAGCAATGGATGGAATGTCCTTACTAAGATTGAGAGCTAGATTGTGAAGCATATTTCAATATGTTTCAAGGATGGCCATCTTCTTTTTTCTGTTGAACCGACAAACTCATGATATTTTCATGTTGAGAAATGCAATGATGCTCATTCTCTTGGAGTTTAAAAGTTACAAAGAGTGGTGAGCTCCTATTGGAATGCATGAAATCCTCATTCCTTTCCAAAATTCTATGAAGTTCTAGATCATCCCTATTATCCATATTTTTTAGACATGCAAAAAAATATGGAGGTGGAAATCTGAACTATTGATGTACACCTTGTTTAGAGGAATAAATATGGTGTCACCGGGATCTCTAGAAACCCATAAGATCCCGAGTTCTTTGTTGAAATCAATCTTGAATGATTATTAAGTAGTAGCACGGCATATAAGTTTGAGAGTCAACTGACTAAGTAATTGAACCAACCAAAGCACTTATTTCATAAAAAAAAGTTTCTTCAATACCAATAATAACATCGTTCCTATCATTGATCTAAACCCCCAATAGAAGAGGTGCAACACCCTATTTCCCCCAATTTCTAATTAATCATAAAATAGGAATTACCATGCTAATGCATGAGGACAATGTAAATGTATTATTGTTTGAGTTGCCAATGACTGACTGTGGGGGTGAAGCCTTGAAAGTACTGGTCATGATATCACTAGAGAAAGAATGTGAAAACTATAAGAGAGGGTTCATTATGATAAATAACCCCAAATTTCCCTTGATGAGGATGACAACCTCCTTCGAATCCCAAGGAGAGAAATCAATTAATGAAGAAAGGACCGGTGGTTGAATTATCAACCACCCCCATGAATGGAAACATGGGCTATCAGCCCGAAGTACCACAGGGACCTGCAGACCTGAGCTTCCTTCTAATAGAAGGAATAGGATAGGTCGGAAAACCTTCCAAGGTAAGAGGGATACACACGAGAGAGGAGACACCAGACAAAAAAAAAGAGTGTAAGCTCGCAAGGGAGATGCGCAGAGCTCTCCAACGAGTCATGAACTGAAGTCCACGAGCTTGATGCCGAGGAGCATCTGAGAAACCTTGCCGAGGCCATAACCGAGAGAGAGAAAGATCTAAGTTACAGAGAACATGACCCAAACAGAAGCGAAAACGGAGGAAGAACCCTCAAGAAGTGTGAGAATTCCCTGTGATATCATGGCTTGGCATGGGGGTGGCCAGAGTGCTAAGAATGAATGCCTCTGTGCCTATGGTTGGGTGGAAGGACGAACACCCATAGTTAGTTGGTTGGCAACAACCTGTAATAGATAAGTGATCTCCTGCCCTATGTAATTTATCTGTAACTGTGTATGAATTGGCTATACTGTGTATGTTGCAGGAATTGTGCATGACTTCTTAATGGATATACTGTATTCCTTTTATCACTGCTTGGTTGTATAATTAGGCCAGTAAGAAATCATATGGTTAGGATATGTTTATACTCGTAAATACTTGTGTCCTGTGGTGGCATAAGCCCGAGTCACGAACTGTGTGTTCGTCGACTGTGAACACAGTTTCATGTATGTATGTAAACCTTCCTAATCGTTTTGAGTCCCTTGGAGGATGAAGCTCGTTAAGCCCAGAAGAAGAGCGCAAGGCTCTTAAGTCCTTCATAGCTCACGAAAATCAGGAGGGATAACACTTGAAGAGTATTCCTGAAACCAAGGTGGATTGCAGAGGAAGGGACAAAGGTTCGAAACCTTTGGAGACCAAAATTATTCAAGGACTGGAAGCAACAAAGGCTCCAGAGGAAAAATGGTCGATATTGGAGGAACACAGAGATGAGGATGGACAACCGTCAGATCTACAGAAGTAGCGATAACCTTAACGCTTCGTGCCCAAAGGAGGATTTCTACATTCGAGGAAACAGAGGTAGAGATCCCTTCGAATGCGCAATACATGAAATCCCGACGGGAAGTTAGATCGTCAGATATCAAGTTGGACACGTGTCGACCGATGGAAGAACCAAAGAAGGGACGCATGGCAGTCGAGCATCATTTCGCTAACTCACAATTAGGAGTGGTCAAAGGGAAAGACTACACCAACTTATGATACGCGAAATAACGATGTGATCGTGGTCGTTGACCCAGGAGTGGTCTGGACCGTCGATTGTCTAGAGGGAGATTTCGGCATTTCGGGAGTCGAGGGTTCGAAGGAAGAGCCTTACAACGTGCGAGTCATGAAATCCTGAACTCTTCGAAGAGGAAATCAAGCCGTCCATTGTAGAGGATGCGTGGCAAGAGATCAGCATTTCGCTGACTCATAGAGAAAGAAGGTCAAAGAACATACTGTTCGAACTAGTGATGTGCGAAGTCGTGATTTGATCATAGCCATCCATCAAGGAGGTCACGTGGTGAAAGATCAATGTTTCTCTTACTCACGACTTGAAGGAGTCAACGAGAAAGGTTTTAAGGACTCGCGATACGCGAGATCGCGAAAGGATCTAGACCGTTGGATCCAAGCCACAAGAGAACCATTGGATCAGAACCTCCGCGTGGTATCGCGTATCAGGGGTTCAAAGTTTGAAAGAATTTCTTTTCGACTGCAGAAGTCGCGAAGTGCCGAGAATCGAGGGCTCATGTGAACACATGGCACATCCGTTAGGTGGGGACCGCGTGGTTGACAGGTGGTGGACACATGTTGCCTCGGAAAGAGTCAACCCATTGTTGACCTTTCGCGTTTCGGGGATTCACAAAGGAGGAGCACGAGGGCTCAACACTCCAACTTGCGAAGTCGTGAGTTACAAGTAGCAATAGTGTTTAGCCTAGCCTATGGTTATATGTAGCAGGTGCTAGTGAAGAGGGAGCCATACCCATATCGCATTTCAGGTATCGACATTTGGAGAAAGAGGAGTCGAGAGCCTTGACTCTCCAACTCACAAGTTGCGAAAGGCGCTTGCGCTAAGGCCATTTTGTGGTCTCTTGGAGGAGGATAAGGGAAGGGATGGTCTGTGCTAGGCCCCACAAAAATTCAAGGATTTTGTCTCTCAAAGAAAAGACAAAAAAAAAAATTAGTTGTCGTAGTGGGTGTCTGAAAAACTGGTATCAGAGCATGGTTACAACACTTGGCCTACTTGGGCTCATGTACGAGTCACGTAAGGAGATATAGTTATCTGCATTTACTCCTTGAGGAGAAGGACTGCAGATTGAACTTGTGTTTTTGGGAATTCTTTTTGAATTTCAACAGAAGAATTTCTTTAACCCCTTTGTCAAAGTGATGACTACTCTTACCTAAGTAGGGATATGCTAATTAACATGGATAATAAGACTTGAGTGTGGATAGTTGAAGGTGGCAGGGTTCTGTCAAGGGTAGCTGAAGCCCGAACGTCGAAAAACCTGATGTTAGTGACGTCGCCTCTAAGCATGGCCAGTTGGAACATTAGGCACTGATGATGGTTGGTTATATAATGGTTAATACCTTTGTGGGCCTAAAGGAATCTGAGAGGATCAGGAAGGATCCTTGGTTGTATAATTACTGCTTTATATTAAAATCGGAGTATATAACTCCTCATGACTAGAGAAAAGTGAGATGGGTAAGACCCTATGGACATTGAAGCAAGGAGGGTTTTTTGCTAAGACATTGTCGCATAAAGAGGAAAGTGACCCTGGTTGGTTATAGCCATGAGAGAAGACAACACCAACACGAGGTATGACTATGAGATTAGTCCTGTAAGTGACTGAAGTCTCAAACTAAAGGACACTAATGATGAAATTAAACTATCAAGTGAATGCATTAGGTAAAAAGGTGCAATAGATGCACCTACATATACATGAATGTGTATATGTGATCATAAGGATGCTTGGAAGATCCTTGGAAAAAAAAAAAAGGATATAGAAGTCGGATATGTCCATGTGTGTGAATGACATGGAAGGGGTGCAAGCAATGAGCTTGCATGATAAATGTTTGGTTAGGTTTGTGTGTGTTATGCTTGAGTGCATGGATTTAATGCATTGTGAAGCTTCTTGATATAAAGCCTGATTTAATACCAGTTAGGTATGAATGATATTACATGTACAAGCACATGTATAATGTAAGAATATAGGTATACTAAAGACACGAGGTGACTACCTAAATGAGGGAAATATAAATAAAGAATCGCTCTTGTCCAAATCAAACAAATACTATGGATGCATGGCTAACCCCATTATGAAGAGTCACGAAAGTTCTATTCCAAGTAATAGCTTGAGGGGACTGTATTCCCCTTTCTCAGGGAATCCTAATATGATTAGATAGAAGGGTAAATGAGCAAAGATGTTATGTTGTCATAATAAGAGGCAAATGATTATGCTTTTGGGAATCACATGAGAAGGATTGTGAACAATCCTGAGTTGACTGATCTTAAAAGTAAAGATGTATGTGGTCTGTGAAACATACCTATGACATCTACATGAAATCTTAGGATTATGAATATGGTTAAATACATCATGGATGTAAGTTAACAAAACCAGAATACGTAATTAGGTACATGACAAAGATGCATGTTTATATTCCTTAAGGGAATATTTGGTAGACAGCTAAAGCTAACTCAAGGATGAGGCCATCACAAATAGTGATGGATATGCAATAAGGAAGTTTCATGCTGAAGGAGTTCCTTGTGGAAGAACTGTGTGAAGACTTTGTCACGAAAACGAAGTCACAACCTTAATGATTGCTGAGAATTAAGCAGTAAGCCACAAGCTTATATATATACACCAGAATCCTGGATTACATTTTGAAAAATATCATGTAATGAATAAGAAGACTAATAAATGAATATTGACCAATTCTGATAACTAAATGGTAGTGTGGAAGATGCACATGTTCATGATTCAATATGGGAAAAATATTTTTCTATTAAAGCATGCTGAAGTATCCTAAGAGTTAGGATGAGCCTAACCCAGGGCTGCTCAGAAAAGGAGCAGTTGTGGAAACCGGTATAGTTGGTAAGAGGCAAGTAAACCCCCCGAGTATGATTAAATGAATAAATGAGTACGTTTAACTGATAAGGCTTGGTTGAATCCGTGATTAAGAAAAGACAATAAGGCCTTAGAGATAACTCGACTAGGCTGAACTCTAGCCATGGCGGTGTAGAAAGAGTTGGAAGAAGGAGAGAGTCCCCAATTCTTTCCTCGTTGAGTATTATGTTTTCTCTTGGATGAGAAAGTTGGTATGCCAATGAAAGTAAAAAAAATTTGACACATAGTGATAAGGATTGTATTGTTGAAGATGCAATCGAAATTTGTTTGTGTTGCACTTGTGGAAACATTTGAAGATAATATGATGAAGTGCATGAAGACATGCTAGGACATTTTAAAGATGTTTATGAATTCGAATGTTATGATACATGCATTTGGTTTAATATTACGACTAATATAATTGTGACTATGATGATGCATGCTATGTATAGAAAGGAATTGGAGCTATTGAGGAAGACAATTGCCAATGACGGGCAACCTCAAGGAGAGGATGACCAGGAGAAGGTTGTGGCTAAAAGATTGTTGACAGGACTGTGAGAATCTTGTTAAAGCACTGTTGATGAGGTAGAGATCAGAAAGAGAGTGCTAGCAGCCAAGAATAGGTATAAAAATGTTCATGCTTATGTGGCTTAGGGTATGAAAGGATTCGAGTGAGAACCCCTTCTGAAATATTTTATTGTCTCATGTTATGCATGAAAATTGAAAGGGTAGTGGTATGCCATGGATACCCAAGTAGGATATGATTCAGGAAGGAGAACCTGAATGATGGAGGCGTGAACCTCTGGTAGTAAAGATCGATTGTAACCCTCTAAAGAATTCATGAACTAATATTTCATGAACACATGGACCAATCAAGGAACGATTGGAAACAAAAGTGCTCATAGATAGCACGTTGCATGGAATTACTTCAGGGAAATGCATATTTGCATAAAGGACAGACAATGGATTTCCCATTGAAGAAGGAGGACCTTCCAACATTTCTACTCACATTGTATAGGTGTTAGAGAAAACTAAATTTGGGTGTCCATGAGTGTTGGCATCCTGGTTATTAATGAAGGCATAATGCTTGCGTGCATTCATGCGAAACTTTTAAGTTTCATGTGTACTAATTTGGGATCATGATCAGCCTATAGCAGGAAGCATGGTCATGTTGTAAGAATGAATGAAAATGAATAGGCCATGTGGTGAAGAGGTTGATTAAGTTCCAACACACCATGGCCAAGAACCTGTCATAAAGTGTGACAAACTTGAAATCAATGCAAGGGTAATGATGCAAGTGTTGGCGCATTCATTAAAATAAATTGATATCCAAATCACATTTTGAAAAATTGGTAGGCTGGAATGATGCATAGGTAATGGATGATGTATCCTTTTGCTTTGAATCCTTGAATAGATTAAATGACCTGGGCTGTTAGTATACTTGATTTTCGAAAAAGGTAATGTACACAAAAAATTAACAATTGTTTGGCTGTGTAAAGAATGAAATTGCAGGGAGGAAAGGGTCTTGGATATGGTAGTGTTGTAAGTCCATAAGGAAGACCGATTGCCTGCTGAACCAAACTGCAAGGAATGGTATTTCCTTTTTGAGAAAGTAATTTAATTGTTAAATATGCACAATTATGAAATTGTTGTAAAGGTGAAATAAAATGTATATGCATGGAAAAGCTAACAAGTTGTTTGGCCGATTGAAGTTGAAAGTGAAGGAAGCAAAGGGGTCGTGGATATGGCAGCATTGTAAGCCCATAAGGAAGGCCAATTGCCTGATGAGCCAAACCGTTATGGGAAGGAAAGTCCCATAATTATGAATCTGGTTCCTGTGTGGAACAAATATGAAAACAAATTGTGAGATTGGAAAATCTGTGGGTGACAGATTTGCAATAAAATTATGAAAGTTAGAATTTATAATGATGTCTCATGAATTTTGTATACCTGTAATACAGGTGAGAAGAAAAGACATGTCCAAAAAGGACAGATGAGGGTTTTCAAAGTTGAAGATGATGAACATGGCTACTACTGAGCCATGAAAACCCCGTGATAAGCCATGATCGCCTGAAAATTATTGTGTTGAGGTAACACAAGCCGGAGGTACGCCTCGGCAGAGAAATTCTGAGGGACGCCTCGACTGTAAGACTCGATAGAGTCTCTAAAATTTTCTTGTGCGAGAAAACCTTGGCAGGTCAAGATGGATCGCCCGAGGGATTGTATAGCAATGAAGGGGATGCCTGAGCCTGGGCCTGGAGGGTGAGTGAAAGCAAGGAAGAGGAGACCTTAATAATTCTTGTAAACTATTGGGATCATGCACACAGTGAGTAGTTTACCATGTGGAAAAACCTTGGAAAGGAAGATGAAATCATGATAGCTCTTGTGAACTATTGAATTGGAATCATGCACCCAATGGGTACGTCAAGGAAAGCGATGAGCATGGATAACAAAAATACCATGTGGATACAGATCCACAAACTACACAGATAAGTATTGTGCTAAGATTATGAAATTTTCCTTTTGAATTTTGAACAACAGTAAGATGTTTTCACACAAAATTGTGATTAATGTGCTTATTGTCCAAGAATTATTGAAGGCAGATGACGAAGATTAAGATCCTGAAAGAGGACCTGACCAAGGACGAAGGTCAAGACTTCTTAAGTGGCTGAATGATAAAGGTGTGATAGGTGTTTTTGAGAAATAATA
Source organism: Picea glauca (assembly GCA_000966675.3). Taxonomy (NCBI): domain Eukaryota; kingdom Viridiplantae; phylum Streptophyta; class Pinopsida; order Pinales; family Pinaceae; genus Picea; species Picea glauca. Next base: position 45,819 of record JZKD02S1629913.1, read on the forward strand.
TCGAGGACGGTGTTCCTTTAAGGGGGAGGGAATTGTAACACCCTATTTCCCCCAATTTGTAATTAATCATAAAATAGAAATTACCATGCTAATGCATGAGGACAATGTAAATGTATTATTGTTTGAGTTTCCAATGACTAATTGTGGGGGTGAAGCCTTGAAATTATTGGCCATGATATCACTAGAGGAAGAATGTGAAAACTATAATAGAGGTTTCATAATGAAAAATAACCCCAAATTTCCATTGATGAGGATGACAACCTCCTTCAGATCCCAAGGAGAGAAATCAGTTAATGAAGAAAGGATTGGTGGTTGAATTATCAACCACCCCCATGAATGGAAACATGGGTTGTCAGCCCAAAGTACCACAGGGACCTGCAGACATGAGCTTCCCTCTGACAGAAGGAACAGGATAGGTCAGAAAACCTTCCAAGGTAAGAGGGATGCACACGGGAGAGGAGACACCGAACAAAAAAAAAGAGCGTAAGCTCACAAGGGAGATGTGCAGAGCTCTCCAACGAGTCACGAACTGAAGGCTGCGAGCTGGATGCCGAGGAGCATCTAAGAAACCTTGCCGAGGCCATAACCGAGAGAGAGAAAGCTCTGAGTTACAGATAACATGACCCAAACAGAAGCGGAAATGGAGGAAGAACCCTCTAGAAGTGTGAGAATTCCCTAGTGATATCATGGCTTGGCACGGGGGTGGCCAGAGTGCTAAGAATGAATGCCTCTATGCCTATGGTCGGGTGGAAGGACGAACACCCACAGTTAGTTGGTTGGCGACAACCTGTAATACATAAGTGATCTCCTGCCCTGTGTAATTTATCTGTAACTGTGTATGAATTAGCTATACTGTGTATGTTGCAGGAATTGTGCATGACTTCTTAATGGATATACTTTATTCCTTTTATCACTTCTTGGTTGTATAATTAGGCCAGTAAGAAATCATATGGTTAGGATATGTTTTATACTCGTAAATACTTGTGTCTTGTGGTGGCATAAGCCCGAGTCACGAACTGTGTGTTCGTCGACCGTGAACATAGTTTCATGTACGCATGTAAACCTTCCTAATCATTTTGAGTTCCTTGGAGGACAAAGCCTATTAAGCCCAGAAGAAGAGCACAAGGCTCTTAAGTCCTTCATAGCTGACGAAGCTCAGGAATGATAACACTTGCAGAGTGTTCCTAAAACCAAGGTGGATTGCATAGGAAGGGACAAAGGTTTGAAACCTTTGGAGACCAAAATTATTCAAGTACTAGAAGCAACGAAGGCTCCAAAGGAAAAATTGTCGATATTGGAGGAACGCATAAACGAGGATGAACAACTGTCATATCTATAGAAGTAGCAATAACCTTAACACTTTGTGCCCAAAGGAGGATTTCGACGTTCAGGGAAACAGAGGTAGAGATCCCTTCGAATGCGCGATACACGAAATCCTGACGTGTAATGCCCCATATTTTGACCTTAGGTAGTTAGAACATTGTTGTTTAACTAATCTTGATAATTCAAAGTTTAGCATTTGTTTGGAGTCAGTTAGACTTTGTTAGACATTGAGATGTGTACCTCTAGGCCTATTTGTWTGTYACATGATATATGCTCATGAAAAAGATAGTTATTTGATTTGTTAAACATGAAAATTAAAATGGGCAAGTTCAGTACATGTATACCAATTCAAGTTATATTGTGAATGTATAATAGATGCAATGCATGATTTAAATAGGAAAACATTTCTTAATTGGGCGTCAATGCAAATATGGATTCTTATATAAATTTGTGATGTATCTGCATCAATATGTGTTATTGGTGAACTAACCTACAGGATGATGAG
>JZKD02S1629913.1:80582-97359 GCA_000966675.3 Picea glauca
GGGACCAAAACAAATTCATCATCTTAAATAAAAAGGGTGGAAGTGTTGCATTTGGAGATGAATCCTATGTCAAAATACTTGGAAAAGGTATAGTAAACCTTGGAAGTGAAAATGTAAAAGCATAAATTTCCTACTCGTTGAAGATCTAAAGCATAATCTCCTTAGTGTCAGTAAAATATGTGATCAAGGATACACTCTTAAATTTGATTCCTAAAAATATGAAATTAGAGAAGAAGACTCTAGAAGATTGGTTGCAAAAGAAATAAGAAGACCAAATAACATATACATCCTAAGTGAAAAGAAAAAAAAAATTGAAGTCACACCAAATAGATCCAAGGACCATAACAAACAAAGAAAGGATAAGAAGACAGAAAAGAAGGAAGAATTATTATTGAGTGCGATATGATCAAGGGGAGAAACCCCAAAGAAAAGAGTCACCATTTTCCATTTATGTCAAAGGGGGAGAGAAAAATTAGGAGCATGATCATAGGGGGAGAGTAAGATGACAGGGGAAGCATAAGTGTAGCCATCAATGACAAAGGGGGATATTGTTGGAAAATTGATTGTCATTGATGTCAAAACTAGAATAAGTTCAGAAGCCCCGATGAATGGTTGAAGAAAAATGGAATGAAGGACTTTGAAAATAAATGTATAACCTCCATGGATTGATAACCCTCATAAATAAATTTCCAATGAAAGGTTACATGCCATATGGATCCTCACGGTTGAGGAGATATGCCTTCTTAAACATGACCATGTGAATTGGAAACAAGAAATTACAAGTCAGCCCTAAAGTCAATTAAAGAAAATAATTGAAAAACAAGATATGATAGGTCGACCTTGATGTCAAAAAAGGAAGTGATTGGAAGGGTATAAATACACATGGAATACCCTCTCATTTCAATCATTCAATCTAATTATATCTAAGCACAAGCTCGGTAGAGAAGGCACAGGATGAATCGAAGCTATAGGTGCAAGGAAGGTCAGAGTTACAGGTGAAAAGAGGTTTTTCTAAAAGGCCCTAATGTAGCAGTCCCTCACTAGTTGAGAAAGGAGTGTCACACAAGGACCTCAAAGGTAGACCTATCCTCTTCATGCGATGCCCCACCAATTTCCTAGTATCTGTCATGCAAGGAGCTTTGAAATCTGAACAGCTAGCAAAGAATTGTAGAAGGTGTCTGGGAAGCAGATTAGTCTTGAAGAAATCTTGACCAAGTTTATGTGATTGTTGGATTTATGGTTCGATGGTGACTATGACAAATTGATTCTTTCATATATCTATAATTAAGGGTGGAAGGAAGGGGAAAGGAAAGGGGGTTGTAGCCTCCTTCTAGTAGGTGTTGGAGAATATAGGGAGTTTGAGCTTCTTTTAGGTTGGAGCCTGTAAATTAGGGGGTTGGAGCCTCCTTCCATTTGGATCTGGAGAACTTGGAAGTTGTAGCTTCCTTGGAAGAGAGCATCTCTTATATCCCTGATTTACCAAAAGGCATGTTCTTGGATTAATGGGTGATTTTGTTAGGCCCCGTTATGGATCAGAGAGTCATTATGTTGCTCATTCTTTCTTATTAATTTTTCTTCCTCTACTATTGGTACATACTTGTGTTGCCACATCCTAACCCAGATATTTTCAGGATTCTTGAGCCATTTCCACTAGATTTTATCCCCCGTGACCTGATTCAACAAGTAGGGGTCCCTCAGACCCAAACCCCCTACTCATTTAGGCTTGCACAGGTTTTCCTAATTTATGAGCAATCATTTCCTTCCTTATTTCATTCCTTTCCATGGGAATTTACTATGGATATTTGTAATGATTTTAAGCATATATTTTGGGGCAACTAGAGACAAAAATAGATAAATAGCAATCTATTGAAGGACAAATTTGAGGAGCACCAAGCGACTATATAGATTGGGGGAGAAGAAGGTCCAATAATTAAGGCACTTGTCAATAGAAGTGAAATAGCATGAAAATAGTTATATGGTTATACATGATTATATGTTTTGGGAAGATAACCCACAAGTTAATGTGCTAAGAGATATCCATATAAATGTAACACTAAGGTAACACTAATGTCATGGACATTGAAAGAGAAATGACATGATATTAACAATTATTTGATGATTTAGTTACGAGTTTCAAACATTGATATGATATGTGGCCAAGTGGAGGTTTTACAAGGAGCATGGTTACTCAAACTAGTTATTCGGTAACGCAGCTCTAAGAAAAACAATAGTGGCATAACATTATCAATGATAGGGTGTTGAACCTAGTTTTATAAGGAAGGGTGGATGTGTTTCCCACCTTATATCCTCTAAAAGGGTCGTGTTATGCTATAGTCCCCTACATGTGTGATGGAGACTATTGGTTTCCTACTAGGAAAGTTAGGTCAATATAGTTGACAATTCCACCTCCATGTTATATCTAGAGTTAGGTCAATATATTTAATGCTCCAACATGCTACAAGAGAGGGATGGGTAGATGGAATATGGAAGTAGGCTAGGGAGGAAGGATAATTCCAAGTCAATCAAAAGACAAGAGAATTTTACTTGGTGATGAGAAATATCATTCTTATTATTTACCCAATTCCTTCCATGTTTAGAACATTTGTTTAATTCACTTCCATGTCTAGAGCATTTTTTTAATTCACTTCCAATAAATCGAGTATCAATTAAGATTGAATGTTGAAATTCTATTTTTTTTATTAATTTGAATTATTGGTGATTGACTTACTTTATTATTGATTATGCAAGATTTGTTGTTAATAAATAAGAACAATGCATTAGGGAGATCACTTGTTATAGAATTCAACACAGAGATCAGTTGTTATAGAAGTCAACACATGGGATATGTGCGTTCTACCTATGCATGTATATAATTAGTGCACATATGTTTTTATGGATTCATAAATCCGTTAGTTACTATAATAAATTATTAAAATAGTTAATATTTAATTTGGTGGAAATGAAAATTATATTATATGAGCATAATATATCATTGGAAAGATAGAAATTCATTAAATTTGGTCTGATGGTATGAAATAATATAAATTATATATTAAATGCTAGTGACCTAATTCTAAAATTAAATGTAAAATTTATTAAATGTTACCATGTAGATAGTTGGATTCCATTATATTGTAATTTGTTTTTTATTTTATCAATCACTTTAGGATAAGAGTTGACTACCCCTTCTCCCAAAGAGATAGTTGTTGGAAAATTGGTTGATGTCAACCCTAGAAGAAGTCTAGAAGTCCCTAGAAGTGATGGGTTTATTTGAAGGAATCTCTAAAGTGGTCCCCTTATGGTGTAGCTCTAAGCATGGCCCTCACAGGAAGACGCTTTGAAGAAACCTACAAGAAGCCCTAAGAATATGGTTAGGAAGCCCCATAAGTGTGGTCATGAAGCCTAAAGTTGATTGGAGAAAAATAGTATGAAGGACATTGTAATTACATGTAAAACCCTAATAGATTGGTAGTCCTCGTCAAGCCTTTTTCAATGGTAGGTGGCATGTCACATGGTTCCTCATGGTAGAGGAGATATGGCCTCTTAAAGATGAAGCCCCAAAGTATGGTCAAGAATCCCCAGATCTAAGGACAAGAAGTTGCAAGTCATCCCCAAAATAAATTAATGAAGAAAAATAGTTACAGACAAGAAGTTATAGGTCAGACTTAAAGTCAAGTAAAGGAGGTACTTGGAAAAGTATAAATACCCATCAAGAGCCTCTCATTTTGATCAAGCAACCAAGCAAGGATCTGATTTCTAAGCGAAAGTGAAGTAGCGGAGTTGTGTGAAGGAGGGAGTGTTAAGGTTTAAGCTATTATTAGTTTTCTTTTCAATTTACTAGATAACCATAGAATAGATAGGATCACTAAGAGAAACACAATCACAAGATACACAACATTTATCTTGGGAAACCCTCATGGGGAAGAAAACCCAACAAAAACTTCCTTAATATAGATAGCCAATACAATGGCAATACAATAAATCAAACACTGGAGAATATCCTCTACTGAGCAATGTGCCTCTCTCTCTTCCTTCTTCTCCAACTACAGCTACCAAACTTGTGCTCTGGATGATCGAATGAGTGAGTGAATAAATGAGGTGTTGGCTTCCTTTATTTATACAAACTAGCAGGTGTTGAAAAGGTGTCTCTTCACTAGGCATAGTCGGCTTGTCTTCTGAGTGGTTAAAACCACTTTAAATTATCTGGGGGACGACTTCTCAATTTTCATAATATATTTAGGGTTTGACCAATCTGCAAAAGGGGATTTGGTCAATTACATTTCTCGACATGATCAATCCATAAAAGGGGATTGATCTAATGAATAATAAATCAATAATAAATAGAATTCTCTTTGTAGTTACAATATTTCAACACCCCCACTTAACAAGAAGGGTATTCTACAAAAACATCAGGAGAGAGAGAGGGAAGCAACATCAACAACATTTGGAACATTGAATGGCATATCTATAAATCATTGGAAGTTTTTTCTCATCATCAATATTATCATTCACAGCAGGGAGCTGGAATGGCATCATCATCATCTGCATAAACATGGATTAGTATAACACTAATACATCATCATAAATAATAGCACAAGGTTGATACAACATCAAAAACAACAATATCATAGCACAAAGGATAGAGCATCATTAAGAACAACATCATCACAACACGAAGGGCTGGAGCATCATCAACAACAATAGCATCACAACACGAAGGCTGGAGAATCATCAACATCGGCAGTAGGCTAGAAATATTCAGCACGAAGCTGGCATATCAACAACATCAACACGAAGCTTGAATCATAAAAACATCAACATGAAGCTAGAAATATTCATCACGAGGCTGGAATCACAACAACATCAACACGAAGCTAGAAATATTCATCACAAGGCTGGCATCACAACAACATCATCACGAAGCCAGAAATATTCATCACAAGGCTGGCATCACAACAACATCATCATGAGGTTGGAAATATTCAACACTAGGATTGCATCACAACAACATCGACATGAGGCTAGAAATATTTAGCACTAGGCTGGCATCAACATGACTCCTCCTTTCGAGGGATATCCTTTCGGACTACACCAATATTATCTCGAAAGTGCTCAAAATTTACAAGAGATAAAGGCTTGGTCAACACATTAGCAACCTGTTCATCCATGCTAACATACTAGATATTTATGGCTCCTCTCTGCACCATATCATGGATGTAATGATATTGGATCTCTATGTGTTTTGACTTGTCATGGAACACAAGGTTCTCTGTCATCATTATGAAACTATGGTTATCACATAGCATCATAGTTTCTTCCATCTCCAGATCAAATAGACCTGTCAACAACTTCCAAATCCATATGGCTTCACAACTGCAGAAACATGCAATAATGTGATCTGCTTCTGCCATGATGAGAGAAATGCTTGATTGCTTCCTACTCTGCCATGAGATCATGGCTGGCCCCAGAATGAAACAACATCTTGAAGTGCTCTTTCTGTGAGAGACACTTCCAAACCAATCTAAATCTGTGTAACCACTCATTGTGAAGTCATGATCTCCATTATAACTGAGACCACAATCTAATGCACCCTTAAGGTACCTTGTCACATGTTTTGCATCAACCAAGTGAACATGTCTGGGCTCTACCAAAAATTGACTCAAGGTGTTCACAGCAAAAAATATATCATGCCTGGTGTTCATCAAATACATCAACGATCCAATGATCTGTCTATACAGCATAGCATAAATTAATTCAGACGAAGTGTCAACCAGGAGCTTCAACTTTGTTTCCATGGGTGTATTCATGGATTTTCACTCCAAGATATCAAATCTCTTCAGTATTTCAACTGCATACTTCCCTTGGTTAAGTAATATCTTCTTTGGGCTCTGCCAGACCTCAAGACCTAAGAAATTGTGCATTAGGCCAAGGTATTTCATCTCAAATTATGCAACAAGCTTTTTCTTACAATCAGTGATGAGATTTTCTTCTCCAGTTAAGAATAAGACATCCACATACAATAGCAATATAACAGGCTCATCATTCATAACCTTGAATTAAATGTTAGAATCAACTTTACTCTTGGTAAATCCCAAGTTCATCAGGAAACTATCAATCCTTCCATACCAAGCTCTAGGAGCTTGCTTCAATCCATACAGATCCTTCTTCAACTTGCAGACATGAGTCTTCATGTCTTCAACTTCAAACACTTGAGATTGTTCTATATACACTTCTTCTTTAATGACACCATTTAGGAAAGTTGTTTTCACTACCATCTAGTGTAACTTCCACTTTATCTTAGCTGCAAGAGCTATGATGGTTCTGATTGAAGTGTATCTGGCTACAAGATAAAATGTGTCTTCATAGTCAATGCCTTCCTTTTGATAAAAGCCACGAGAAACAAACCTTGCTTAATATTTCTCAATACGCACATCAACATGTTTTATTTTCAAAATCCATTTGGAAGATACCACATCCTTTCTCTTCGGTCTAGGAACTATTTCCCATACATCATTATTTATAATGGATTGGTATTCCTCTATCATGGCATCTTCCCATTCTTTCATCTGAATATATTCTTCAAAGAAAGTAGGCTCCTTCTCTAAGAGATCACACATCAAATCCATATAACTAGGGAATGGCTTGGGTTTCTTCACTTGTCTCATGGTTCCTTCGAGGGAACCATACTTCTCTCCATCTTGAATATGTTCCCTTTCTCAGGTTTGCTTTCTCTTGTGGGAAATCATCATCTGAGGAGGTTCTTGAGATTCTATTATGTCATTCTCTTCTAGAATCTCCTCATAAGGGGAAGTTATGACTTCCCTCACTAGTTTTGCAACTCTGGGAGCCACAAGTTCTTCTTCATATACTTCTTCAAGCTAGCATCTTCTTGATTTCTTGAGTGTCGCATATTCATCAAAGGTTACATCCCTGTTGATCTCAATATGATGGTAACCTAGTATATAAAATCGGAAGGCCTTGGAGACCTCACAGTATCCAACAAATATTCCCTTCTTTCCCAAAGGGTCCAACTTTGTTCTCTTCTCTTTCGAAATGTGTACAAATACTGGGCAACCAAATATTTTGAGATGGCTTACTTATGGCTTCTTTCTGGAGAACATCTATTTAGGGGTCTTGAACCCAAGTTCACTATGGGACAATATATTTTGTACATATATTGGTGTTTTTGTTGCTTCTGCCCATAAGTTCATTGGAATATTTTGATCATGGATCATGGTCTTCACTACTTCCATTATAGTTTTGTTCCTTCTTTCTGCTACACCATTTTTTTGAGGATTGTAAGGAGTGGTAAGCTCCCTCTTGGTCCCAACATCTTTGAAAAAGTTTGAAAACTCTTTTGAGTTGTATTCTCCTCCATTACATGACTTGAGTATCTTGATATTTCTTTTAGAGAGATTCTCTATCAAGGCTTTGAATTCCTTGAATTTCAAAAGTTAGACCCAGGTTTTGCGAGAATAGTCATCAATAAAAGACACATAGTATGCATACCCATTGATGGAGGTTGATGGCATTGGGCCACATACATCTAAATGAATGACCTCTAGGACTCCTTCTTCTTTACTGTCTCTCTTTGGGAAAGGGTTCTTGATGTTCTTTCCTTGAGCACATCCATTACATACTCCTTCATGGTCAACCTTGAATTTTGGTAGACCTGTGACTACCTTGCTTACATATGTTAATGCCTTGTAGTTGATGTGAGCTAGTCTTTTATGCCAAAGTTCACATGGATTCTCAATGGCATGGGCCAAGGCTACTTTTGAGTGACCCTTTATCTTATACAAGCCACCTTCTTCTTTTCCAATAACAATTACTTCTTCCATGGTTTTTCCTTTGGGCCACATAAGAAATTATCCATCTATGAAAGCAACTATGAAGCCTTTCTTCTCTAAAGATGATATAGAAAGTAAGTTGTTTGTCAAACCTGGTACACATAGTACATCCTTCATATTCATTGGGGTCCCTGAATCAAGTTTGTAATTTGATTCTCCTACTCCTTTGATAGGGTATTGATAATCATCTCAAGTGTAATTTTCTAGGGAAACTTCTTTTTTGTAAGGCAAGAGAGAATGTCTCTTTGACCTGTCATGTGCTTGGAAGCACCACTATAGATGAGCCAAGTGTCCTCACCAGGTGACATTGATCCTGAGAGGGCAGATATTAAGACATAGTCTTCAATATGTTCTTTTATCATCTTTGTCGGTGGCATTTCATCTTCAACTGCATGGGCATGGTGCCTCTTGTTTCTCTTCTTGTATTTTTCTTGTCTGGCTGGACAATTCTTAGCAATATGTCCCATATTGTCACAATGGTAACATTGGTAGGATGAGAAGTCTTTTTCTCTTCTTTGACCTTTCTGAAACTTTTGGAATCTCCTTGGAGGGTGAGATTCTTTATGTATGAATATGTTTTGGGGGTGAGACTCTTTATGAGTTTCTTTTTGTAAGTAAGACCTCTTTCTTCCTCCTTTAGTATGACTAGCCAAGGATTGATCTTCATCTCTTGATAGCAATTCTTCTCGGTTAGCTACTCTTGCTTCTTCTTGAACGCATTCTTCCTAAAGACTGTCAAAGTGTAGTTTATCCTTTCTGGAAAAAATAGTTTGTATGAATGCATCCCAAGGTATTTTGATACCATTAAGGGTTGTCAATATAATTTCATCTTCATCTATAGTATCTTAAATTCTTTCTAGTTGTTCTTTGAATTGTGATATTTTGGAGAAATATTCGTGAATTGTTTCTCCTTTCTACATCCTAGTACTTTTGAGTTGAGTTCTTAGATTCATATTCTGATTGATGTTCTTTCCTTAATACATCCTAGTTAGGGCATCAAAAAATTCTTTTGGAGTCTTCTTTGAAGCCACTTGAGAAATCAAGTGATCTTTAATATAATCTGCAATGATTCTTTTGGCCCTAACTATGTCCTTTTGGTGTTTTTCTTTAGCTACAGCATCGACATGTTCTGGTACATATTCCTTCATGAATCATGCTAGGTCATTCTCTTCAAGAATGAGTGTAATCCTATACTTCCAGTCACAGAATTTTTCCACACCTTCTAGCTTGTCAACAAGCTTAGTGCTTGCAGACATCTTTGCCTGGAGCTAGGAAAATGACTAAAAATTGAAAACACTCAGAATTTAATTTTGAACTTACCAGGAGGTGCGCTTGGCTGAGGCGAATAGCCTGGTGTAGTTAGATTTCAGAAAAACCATTTTTTCCCCTTCAAACTTGACCAGTGGAATTCTGGACTGGTACTTCTAGTATTGGTTCTGGTTTCTTGGTTTTCTGGTACTTCTAGTTTTTCAGTTCTCTGGTAATGGTGAAAACTAGGGTTTTACTTTCTAGGAGTTATATCCACTGAAAAGGTGGGCTGAAGGTGCTAATGAGTTCCCTAGGCTAGGGCACACTTTTCTAGATGATTTTTGAGTTGAAATTCCTCTTCAATAAAAATCCCTAATTTTCTTGTATGACAACAATGATGTTTTTCTTTATCAAGTGAAATATGCTCTCTTCATCTTAGCTCTAATACCATGTTAAGGTTTAAGATACTATTAGGTTTCTTTTCAATTTACTAGATAACCATAGCATAGATAGGATCACTAAGAGAAACACAATCACAAGATACACAACATATATCTTGGGAAACCCTCATGGGGAAGAAAATCCAACAAAAACTTCCTTAATATAGATAGCCAATACAATGCCAAGACAATAAACAAAACACTAGAGAATATCCTCTACTAAGCAATGCGCCTCTCAGGTGAACAAATGAAGTGTTGGCTTCCTTTATTTATACAAACTGGCAGGTGTTGAAAAGGTGTCTCTTCACTAGGCAGGGCTGACTTGTCTTATGAGTGGTTAAAACCACTTTAAATTTCCTAAGGTACGACTTCTCAATTTGCATAATATATTTAGGGTTTGACCAATCCGCAAAAGGGTATTTGGTCAATTACAATGCTCGACATGATCAATCCACAAAACAATATTGATCTAATGAATAAAAAATCAATAATAAATAGAATACTCTTTGTAGTTACAATATTTCAACATGGAGTGCTTAGAGCCATAGATTGGAGAAGGGTTTTCAGAAAGACTTATTTGAGCAAACCCCTATGGGTCAAGCATAAGGTGTCCTATGAGGACCCAACTAGTTGTCTTGGTATCGTCACGTGAGGCCCCTCTTGTTTCTCGGTATAGTCCCGTGAGGCTAAGGAAATTTGTTTTTAGGAAGGTATTTTTCTTGATGTTGAAGTTGAAGAAGGTCCGAATATCTCCTAGCTCATGCACCAGGTTATTCACATGTTGAAATGCATGTTTTTCTCTATGTTTTGAGGCTTGTATCTTGTAGGTTATGGCATATGATTGAGGCATATCTTGGAACTATTGGAACATGGTTGAGATACATCATGGATATGTTGGCACATGTTTAAGGGAGATTTTTGGAATATGTTGTGAGGAATGGTATATTCCTTGAGGCACATATTGGATTTATTGGCACATGGTTTGATGTATATCATGGTAATTTTAAGCACATGATTTGGAAGATATTCTTGGAGATCTTGGCATGAATTTTTATGTGGTTGTATCAGTTTTGATTATGATGATATATCAATATCAATGACAGTAACAGTGATAGTTTGAGTCTATAATTTATATTCAAGGGAGGAAGGAATGGGAAAGGAAATGGAGTTGTAGTTTCCTTCAAGTTGGAGCCTGTAAACTAGGGGGTTTGAGCCTCCTCCCAGTTGGAGATGGAAAATTCAAGGAGCTATAGTGTAATGACCCCTTCGTTATGACTACAAGCGAAGCAGAAGTGCAATTTTTTATTTTTATTTTTAGGCGAGAAGGAGACAATGACAACAGTTTAACCACACCATAGACGAAGAACTCAAAGACGCAATCCAGGCAACAGGAAACTAAGACTCCATGCACTAGCACAAGAGCAACTCAACGAAACATGCATAGAGAAACAAAGGAAACAACTACCCACCAGACATAACATGACCACGCCTACTAGCTAAGGGATAACATCCCCCTCCCAACACCACGACCTTGAAGAAAAAGGACTAGAACCTCAAGGCGCACAAACCAAATGCATGAAAGCATTCAACCCATGCACCAAAAGAAAACCTACAATGCTCAACAACACTCACACGGAAGGCATCGACTCTAGCCAAGTTATCATTTGTCGCTATCCAATAGGGTGTGCCATGATCCCCTCATCAGAAGTCATGTTGTCCCTAGCTGATAGACACGTCTATAACCTTGGCGCTACACAACCTATTTGGACTAAGGACTCTGGATAACTCTGACGTGCTAGGAGACAAAAACTGACAAGAAGGCTACACACATACCCTAAGCAATGGGTCACCCAGACGCAAGATGACTACAATCAAAGGAAAATCTCAAGCTATTACCTGACTCCGCCAACAACCCGTACCATAACTGATAAACCAAAAGTCTAAGTGTGAATTTTGAATTGTTACCAAGCTACTAAGGTCAGAGATGTTATCATAAAGAGAACTAAGAAGGGCACTTAACCAAATCCAAAACGCTTATCAACCATTAAAAACTATCCATTAAAATAAGTGATCTACCTAACATTTTAAGGTGCTCCACGCTGCTTAAAAAAAAGGGATCGACATATTGTCTAGAAGGGATAATCCTGAATGGGATCGATGTCTATTACTAAATCCACTTCAATGTTATCCTTTATGCCATTTTACGTTGTTATGTGGTGGTGAATAAAAGCCAAAAGACGCTAATCAAAGAAATTTTAATGCTACCTTGTTGTTTATGAATAAGGGTAACCTCGATGTTAATCAACGAGAATTAATGATATTAAAGAGCGTTATCTAAATCAAGATATACATTACATAAAAACCAAGCTATACCTTACACTCTATAAATACCATACACTTCAAGATACCCGTTACAAGAAAAACGCTATACATTCAATGAGATTAATGCCTTATAAATCAAGCTATACATTCAATGAGACTTGATTCCATACCCATTCAATGAGATTTACTGCCATATGCATTCAATGAGATTTACTACCATATTCGTTAATGAGATTTAATGCCATAAACATTCAATGATATTTATTGCCACGTGCTTTCAATGAGATTAATGCCATACTTGGTTAATGAGATTTAATTCCATATACATTCAAGCTATACATTACATTACCGGCAAAGGGAAGGTTTGTCAAGACAAGGCTGGCAAGAGATAGTAAGATGCAGAGATAATTGGAAAGTTGCCCAACAAAATAAAAACGAAGCAAACTTAATAAGTTGGCAAATCGCCAGTTATACACCAGGCAACGATTGGGTCTTTAAAGATGGAAAACACCCAGCAAAATAAAAATGAATGAAGACTTCATCAGTTGGGAAAATTTCCATTTCTACACCATCGAATGCACAGGTAAAATCAAGTTGAAATCACAGAAGGTAAAGGGTCACAGCAACTACACTGTTTCAAAACGCAGATTACCCATTTGTTGAATTAAAAATTAAGGTTACAAGTCGCAGAGGTAGGGTGTTAAAGAGAATTCATACATGCCATCAAAGGTAAGGTTTCTCAACAATTTGTAGTGTCATAGAAGAGGTATAAATCAAGGTTACCAATCACAGAATATAGCTGAGTTATAAGTTCGTTGAGTTTACAATTCGCAGAAGTAAAGTTTCATAGCAAGTTCGTGGGTACAAATTGCAGATGTAAATATAATACAGGGAGTAAAACAAAGGCTGGAGTCCCAATAAAGGAAATGTAAACTCAACCAAACACTGACATGTCTGAATTTGAACAATACATAATGTAAAATTGCAGACACAGGGGGGGAATAAGAAGTCATTAAAGGAGGTGCTAATTGAAGGGAATTCGTTGCTTGTGTGCAATCAAAGAACACTCGTTGTCTAAAGAAATCCTTGCTACACTTTACATAAAAACTGGAACAAAATTACTACAATACTTAAAACATAATAAATTGCTACAATCTTAAAATTTACCTGACTTAAAATGTAATAATCGTTGAGGTGTAACTCATTGGGTAGCATGGTGAGGCAGGGTATCAACGCCAAGTGCAATCGCAGTGAAATCGCAAAGAAAATTAAATGCCCAGAAATGCGAAAACAAAATCGCAGAGTATTAAACATTCAAATAAAACGCCCAAAAGGAAAATTTGTCTTAAATAACATACACTAGCTGTCTAAAACAAAGATATTGTAGCTTGTCAAGCACCTGGCTGTCTAAACAACTGACCAGAGATAAAAAAAAAAAAAGGGTTCACTGGGCAAAATTCGCCCCCAAGTCAAACGAAATGTAGCCGAAGAAGTAGAAATCTCTAGGCAAAATAAATGAGATATAGAAATGCAGGAAATGTCCAACAAGATATAAAAATGAGATATAAAACGAGATAACAAAATGAGATATAAAAATGCAGAGTTTAAAGAAAACTTCACCATCAATCAAAATTTGCATGGTTAATTAAATGCATCAAGGCACAAGACCAACAATCAACCAAGGACAATAACAGAGGTAGACGACTGACAGGAACATTCTTCACTCATCATCCACACGCAGAAAAGTAGGGAATTGAGATCCATAGGTCTATTAATGCCGAAGCGACGATCGTAGATCAAGCTCCTGGCTGACTACTTAGGTGTAGATTGATGAGCTAGGGACGAAGGAAAAAATAAACCGTAATCATTGCAATTAAAAAAAACCTTAGGATGGTCAAGACATCTAGGGATCAAAGGCCATGCGACATCAATCAGCATCAATCTAAGGCTATGGGGAAATTTCAGTCATCAACTAGAATGCTAAGACTATCATATCCCTTACAATCTACCACGCAGAAATAAAGGAAGTGTATCATTGCCCAATCGCCTGCTCTGAGTTGATGTCCCGCGCGCTCCATGCAACTCCCTCTTACCGACTAATGTGTTAATGTTTAAGCCATTATTATAGTTGTTTGCATTTCATTAGATAACAATAGCATAATCCAAGATCACTGAAAAATACACAATCACAAGAGACACAACATTTATCCTGGGAAACCCTCTAGGGGAAGAAAACCCAACAAAACTTCCTTAATATAGATATGTAATACAATTCCAAGAGATCTCTTAAACTAATACAGAAAGTCCTCTCCCAGATATGTGCCAGTCTCTCTCTCCTTCTTCTCCAGCAACAGATCTGAAACTTGTCTCTCAATAAGAAAGTGAGTTGTCTATCTAAGTGAGGTGCTAGCCTCCTTATTTATACAATTATGGAACGTGTGAAGTGTCTCTTCACTAGTAGGGCCAACTTCTCAAACTGGGTGGGTAAACCCACCTTTATTATATTTCTGGGCCTATTTAATATCTATTGGGGCCACCTTCTTATTTTGCCTATTACAATTGACTTTTGACCAATCCGCAAAAGGGGATTTGGTCCTATTACAATAACCGACATGATCAATCCATAATGGGAATTGATACGATGAATGATATATCAAATAATAATTAGAATACTCTTTGCAGTTACATTATTTCAACACTCCCCCTTAACAAGAAGGGTATTATTCAGCAGCATCATGCAAGAGAGAGAGGAAAACATCATCAACAACATCAAGTGGGTGAGAGGACAACATCATCAATATCATCTTGGAACATTGACTGCCATATCTATAAATCATCGGAAGTTTTCTTCATCGGCAGCATCGTCATTCTCAAGGAATGCCATCATCACCTACATCAATATGTATTAGTATAAAAACTGATACATCGTCATCATCACAACACAAGGCTGAATCGTCATAATACAATATTGGATTTATGTCACAGCTGTCAATATGGAAGCACAGTACTTGTCTCATCTCAATGTCTTGCTTTACGTCACAGCAGTCAAGCTAGAAGCAAGATACTAGACTAGCTTTATGTCACAGCTATCAGGCTGGAAGCACAGTACTAGTCTCATCTCATCGTCTTGCTTTATGTCACAAAACTCAAGATGGAATCAAGATACTCATCCTGCTTTACGTCACAACCATCTGGTCAGAAGTAGGATACTAGACTGGCTCTACGTCACATCTATCCGGCCAGAAGCTCAGTTCTTGTCTCATCATATCATCTTTATTTACGTCACAACCATCAGGTCAGAAGCAAGGTACACATCTCATCTTGCTTTACATCTGAAAACTAGGTTAGAAGCAAGGAACATCTCATCTTGCTTTACGTCTAAAAACTAGGTTAGAAGCAAGGAACATCTCATCTTGCTTTACGTCTGACAACTAGGTCAAAAGCAAGGAACATCTCATCTTTCTTTACGTCTAAAAACTAGGTTAGAAGCAAGGAACGTCTCATATTGCTTTACGTCTGACAACTAGGTCGGAAGCAAGGAGCATCTCATCTTGCTTTACGTCTGACAACTAGGTCAGAAGCAAGGAGCACAGCAACTATTCCCCCTTTCGAGGAAGGTCCTTTCGAAATATGCCAATCTTATCTTGGAAGTACTGAAACTTCACACGAGATAGGGGCTTGTTCAACATGTCGGCAACCTGTTCATCTATGCTAATGTACTGGAGCTTTAAGGCTCCTCTCTGTACCATGTCACCGATGTAATGATAACATATCTCGATGTGCTTCAACTTGTCATGGAATACAGGATTCTATGTCATTTTTATGCATCTCTAGTTGTCACATAGAATCAAGGTTGCTCTCATCTCTAATTCAAATAGGTCGGTCAACAACTTTCGAAGCCATATAGCTTCGGAGCTAGAAGAACATGCAGCAATGTATTATGCTTTTGCTATGCTAAGAGCAATACTAGATTGCTTCCTACTCTACCACGAGATCATAGCTGATCCCAAACTGAAACATCATCCTGAAGTGTTTTTCCTGTCAGAAACACTTCCTGTCCAATCTGCATTAGTATATCCACTCAACGTGAAATCATGATCTCCATCATAGCTGAGACCATAATCTATTGTACCTTTAAGGTACCTCATCACATGTTTTGTAGCCACTAGGTGAACACGTCTGGGTTCTACCAGAAAATGACTCAAGGTGTTGACGACAAAACAAATGTCTGGTCTGGTGTTCGTTAGGTACATCAGCGATCCAATAATGTGTCTGTATAGTGTGGCATCAATCAACTCTAACAAAGTATCGACCAGCAGCTTCAACTTCGCTTCCATGGGTGTATTCATGGGCTTGCATTCCAACATGTCGAATCTCTTCAAGATTTCAATCATATACTTCCCTTGGTTAAGAAATATCCTTTCAGGACTCTGCCATACCTCAAGACCTAAGAAATAATGCATTAGGCCAAGGTCTTTCATTTCAAATTCCGAGGCAAGTCTCTTTTTACATTCAGTGATGAGATTTTCTTCTCTAGTTATGAATAAGTCATCCACATATAGCAGTAAGATTATTGGCTCATTGTTCATGATTTTGAAGTAGAGTTTAGAGTCTACTTTACTCTTGGTAAAGCCTAAGCTCGTCAAGAAACTATCTATATGGACATACCAAGCTCTAGGAGCTTGCTTCAATCCGTAGAAGGATTTCTTCAATCTGCAGACATGACACTTCTTGTCTTCAACCTCAAATCCTTGAGGTTGCTCTATATACACTTCATCTTCAATGACACCATTTAGGAAAGATGTCTTCACATCCATCTGGTGTAGCTTCCACTTCATCTTAGCTGCAAGAGCTATGATGGTTCTGATCGAAGTGTATCTGGCCACAGGAGCAAATGTCTCTTCATAGTCAATGCCT
>JZKD02S1629913.1:98908-111360 GCA_000966675.3 Picea glauca
AATTCCCTGAATTCAGTTTATGGTTTGATTCTCCCACTCCCTTGATGGGATATTGGTAATCATCTCCAAGTGTCACTTTCTGAGAAAACTTCTTTTCTAAGATACAAGAGAGAATTTTTCTTTGTCCTATCATGTGCTTGGATGCACCACTATCAATGAGCCAAGTGTCCTCTTCGGGTGTTACAGATCCTGAGAGGGCCGAGATCAAGACATGGTCTTTGATATGCTCTCTTATCATCTTTGCGGGTGGATCTTCATATTTGACTACATGGGCATGTAGCCTCTTATGTTTTCTCTTGTATTCTTCTCATCTGGTTGGACAAAACTTCGCAATGTGTCCCATCTTGTCACAATGATAGCATTGTACAGATGAATAGTCTCTTTCCTTTCGTTGTCCTCTCTTCTAAAATCTCCTTGGATGAGATTCTTTATGATTGAATTTGTTTGACTGTTGAGGCTTTTTATGAGTCTCCTTTTGGAAGTAGGGTTTCTTCCTTCCTCCTTTGGTGTGAGTATCTAGGGCTTGATCATCATCTCTTGCTAGTAACACTTCCCGATTCGCTACTCTTGTTTCTTCTTGGATGCATTCTTCCCATAGACCATCAAACTTCAATTTCTCCATTCTCGCACATATTGTTTGGATGAAAGCAACCCAAGGTCTTGTGAGACCATTTAGGGCCGTCATTATGAGTTCGTATTTGTCTATGGTATCTCCAATAGCTTCTAGATATTCTTTGAATTCTGAGATTCTGGAGAAGTATTCCTGAATCATTTCTCCTTTCTGCATCCTTGTATTCCTTAGTTGAGTTCTTAGATTCATCTTCCATTTTATGTTCTTTCCTTCATATAGTTTGGTCAAGGCATCAAACATTTCTTTTGGGGACTTCTTAGATGACACATAAGGAATCAGGTGGTCTTTGATTGAATCTACAATGATTCTTTTGGCCCTTATTGTGTCCTTTTGATGCTTTACCTTTTCTGCAGCATCGACGGGTTCTGGCACTTCTTCTTTGAAGAATCTTTCTAGGTCATTCTCTTCAAGAATGAGGCCAATCCTATAATTCTAGGCATGGAATTTTTACACTCCTTCTAGATTGTCAACAACCTTAACGCTTGCAAACATCTTTACCTGGAGCTAAGAAAATGACCGAAAAATGAAAGTGCTTAAAATCAAAATCTGAACTTACCAAGAGGTGCACTTGGCTTAGGTGAGTAGCCTAGTGTGTTTGGATCTGAGAATATCCAACTTTTGCTCCTCCAAATTTGATCTGCAGATTTCTGGACTGGTGCTTCTAGTACTCTGGTACTTCTGGAACACTAGTTTTCTGGTACTTCTGGTACTTTGTGAAACTAGGGTTTCACTTTCCAAGAGATCCAGCCACTGAAAAGGTGCAATGAGAGTGCCAAACTGATCCTTAGGGGAGGTCGCACTTTTCTAGATGGTTTTGGGGCTGAAAAAGCTTCACTATCAAAAAGCCCTAATTTTCATGTACAACAATAGTGACATTTTTCACTTGTGAAAGATGCTTCCTTCAACTTGGCTATGATACCATGTTAATTTTTAAGCCATTATTATAGTTGTTTTCATTTCATTAGATAACAATAGCATAATCCAAGATCACTGAGAAATACACAATTACAAGAGACACAACATTTATCCTGGGAAACCCTCTAGGGGAAGAAAACCTAGCAAAACTTCCTTAATATAGATAGCCAATACAATGCCAAGAGATCTCTTAAACTAATACAGAAAGTCCTCTCCCAGATATGCACCACTCTCTCTCTCCTTCTTCTCCAACAACAGATCTGAAACTTGTCTCTCAATGAGAAAGTGAGTTGTGTGTCTAAGTGAGGCGCTAGCCTCCTTATTTATACAAGTCTGGAACGTGTGAAGTGTCTCTTCACTGGCAGGGCCGACTTCTCAAACTGGGTGGGTAAACCCACCTTTATTATATTTCTGGGCCTATTTAATATTTGTTGGGGCCGACTTCTTATTCTGCCTATTACAATTGTCTTTTGACCAATCCGCAAAAGGGGATTTGGTCCTATTACAATAACTGACATGATCAATCCACAATGGCGATTGATCCGATGAATAATATATCAAATAATAATTAGAATACTCTTTGCAGTTACATTATTTCAACACGATGAGACTTCATCGGTACTTCCCAACCAACACTAGGGGTACTCTTCTTCGCCCTTAGCCCTTTGAGCCGCAAAGGGGCCACGCACACTAACAAGAGAATCAGCTAGCTCCAGCTGCCCTCGCAAGACCGAGCTACCACTCCTCAATGAGCTAGGTATCCCAACTCCCACAAGCTAAGTCCGTCAATTAGATATTTCTGCAGCATAACATTATGCAAACAAAAGAGATCTATCATCATTTTCCTCCCTCCATTATATAGAGTTTCCAAGTCCCTTACTTTCCCAAAATCCCATTTTATTTAATGTTTAAAAATTAATTCATAAAAATCCTCCCTGTATAGGTGTCACCCGTCCCCTTCATTCCTCCATAAATTAATTTCATTAATTAATTAATTACCCTTATTTCCTTCACCCACCTAGAGTCATTCCTAGAATTGCTCCTAGGTGTCCCCAAATTCCCTTACAGGTTTTAATGACTTTCCCCGTTATTAATTTACTAGTTCAGTTTAATTTAGAAGGTTCTTTAATGTTAGATACCTTACTAAGTTAGACTTTCTTATTTTTCCTTGTGTTTCCCCTTTCTTTTTATGTTTCCTGTTTTTTCCTAGTTTCCCAATTATTTTAGATTTCCCTCTTTCCCCTTTTTTATTTAAACTCGAAAAGGCAAGTGCAGAAACTTACCCTTTTTCCCTTTTTCTTTCTAATGAATAAATTTTTAATTAGCATAATAAGTAAAACAATTATTTCCCCTATTTAAATTTTATCCAAAAGATTTTATAAATCAATTTAATTGCTTACCCCCTTCTTGTCACAAAATTAATGAAGATTATCATTATATTTATATATGTATATAAGATAAAATTTTATCACCAGTAAAATTTAGACCTAGACATTATTTTCCTAGGCTAGACGACATTTTTTTTTTAAGGGAAATGTTTCAAATCTTCCTTAACACTTTATTTGTCCTAAATCCATCTAGGTTTATCCAATTATCAAATAACCATGCGACATGCCCTTCAGGATGCACTACGTGCTCCAAGGGTGCCACTCACCTCTTTATGTTTCTCTTGCGCGACGTTCCCTTCAGGACGCACCACGTGCTCCAAGGGTGCCACTCGCCTCTTTCCATTTTTCTTACGCGATGTGGCCTTCAGGACACACCATGTGCTCCAAGGGTGCCACTCGCCTCTTGACTGACTTGGTAGACATCAAAAACCTTAGAGTCAATACTCTGCCAGGTGATCTTGTGGGAGACTAAGGGCCTCTAAGGAATAAGGCCCCTACCTTATTGTGTGCCCCTTAGAATCATCGTGAGAAACTATCACAGTCGGTCCTCACGACATTGTGGGTCCCCTTGAACTAGGTAATCGTTAACCTACAGTTCGAGCCATGGCAGGAATGCTAGTAGGTTGTGGCAGGGTTGTTCTCCACACCTCTCCCTCAACATCTTTGGTAGTCGTGCATGACCCCTCTACTCCACATGTGAGTCTGGTTGGCAAGCTATCGTCATCCTGCATCATCAATGAATCATGTCAAAAATATATCAATAATTATTTCATCTAATCAGATGAACTAATATCTCATATAAAACAATAAAACCCCAATAGTTCACTCCCCGACTTGATCCGGAGTCCATGGGGTTCCATCGATGCCTCCACATCCTCGAGGTCAAAAATCTTGCACACTCAATAAAACCAAGTTAATAGAAGTTGTCTATGTCAATATAGCAAAACAACATGTCATCAACCCATAAAACCTCATAATCATAATTCAAATGCCCAAAAGTATATTAATCTGGATCACTTGTGAGCAAGTGTCCTCAAAGAATAAGTTTGTTCTGTTCACGCAAGAATAAGTTTGTTCAGTTGGTCTAAACTTTGTCCCGAAGTTCCACAGTATAAGTGCCAAAATAATGGGTATCATAGTATCATCGGTCTATCTATCAAACAAAAATGGAAATTGTTGGTGCACAGCATATACATCCTCCCAGTTCGTTGAGTGCAAACTATCGTTGTCCCAATGGACCTTGACCTGATCTACTATTCGACGATGTAGCGGTCAAACACGATGATCTAGGTTGCAGATCATCTCAACCATGAGCGCACCCTCATCCGACACCTGCAAGGTGCTCAAGTCAAAACATGTGTAGGATCACTAATCATAAAGTCTCAACAAAGACATGAAAGACATCATGCATATGCCTCAAGAATTAGGCAAGGCTAGTCATTAGGCCACATGCCTCTCCTTTCCACAGTCTCATAGGATCCCACAAACCTAGGAGATAGTTTAGCCCCTTTTCCAAACTTGATCGAACTCTTATGCGGTTTCACCGCAAAAATAGTTGATTGCCACATTGTAACTACGGTCAACACGACGCGCATCATCATAACTCTTATGTTGATCCTGCACTTTCTTGATACTTTTTCTTATAGTTTACATTTAATCTTCCATTTCTTGGATCACTTTTGGTCCCACCAGGACCCTATCCTCAAGCCAATCACAACTCAAAGGCATCTGACACGGTCACTCGTAAAGAAACTCGAAAGGTGCCATCTTAATGGTGCTTTGGTAACTGTTGTTATAAGTGAATTATACCAGTGGAAATAATTCTTCCCAACCCTTTTGTTGGTCCATCACTTACATGCACAAAATGTCCTCCAAGGTCTGGTTCATTCGTTCGGTCTGCCCATTAGTCTCTTGGTGGTATGAAATACTAAAATTAAGTTGGGTTCCCAAGGCCTCTTGGAAACTAGTTCAAAATCGTCTAGTAAACACCAATCCTCGATCAGATATAATTCTCTTAGGCATGCCATGTATCCTCACAATCAAACTGATGAAAAATCTAGCTATGTTAGGAGCCTAATACGTCGTATGCACAGGAATAAAATGATCACTCTTTGTCAGAGTGTCGACTACTATGAATATAGAGTCGTGTCTCCTTGCCGTCAATGGCAATCCAATGATAAAATCCATCTAAATAACCTCCCATTTCAATTCTAGAAAAACATGTGGTTGTAGTAACCCTTCTGGATGTCTATGTTTTCCCTTTACCTGCTGACATTCTAGACATCTGGCCACATAGTTGACTATGTATTCCCTCATTCCTTTCCAAAAGAATAAGGGTTTAAGGTCCACCCTCATCTTCATGACTTCTGAGTGAGCCATGTATACTGCCCTATGAGCCTCATTTAGGATCAAGCTCCTCAACTCGTCGTTCGGTGGTATGTAAATCCGATTTTTTTTTAAACCTCAAAAATCCATCGTCGTCAATGTAAATCCTTCAAATCTTGGTACCATCATTGTGTTTTGTCCGATAAAATCCTTGACCTCTTTGTACCAGTCATCGTCATGCTGTAAAGTTATAATTTTTTCAAGAAGATTCATCTGAAGAGGCAACACTGAAAGATGCATTATCTCCGACTCAATGCATATGCCACTTGGTTCACTGTTCATTTTATGTAAGAAATCTCAAAATCGTACTCGCTAAGCAACTCCAACCAATGTCGTTGTCATGCGTTCAGGTCTCTTTGCGTAAAGATGCGTTGTAGTCCACAGTGCTCCGTCTTTAGTTCAAATTTTCTCCCAACAAAGTAGTGTCTCCAAACCTTCAAGGCATATACAAAGGCTAACAACTCCAAATCATGCATCACAAAGTTTTCCTCATGCCTTCTCAGTTTCCTTGAGATGTAAGTGATCACCCGACTGTCTTGCATCAAGACTCCACCTAAGACTTCCTTGGATGAGTTAGTACATACCAAGAATTATGCGTCCATGTCAGGGACCTTTAGTATCGGTCTTGTTGTCAATAGCTCTTTGAGCCTCCCAAATGCTTGCTTGCATTGTTCGGTCCAAACAAACTTATTATTCTTCTTCTGCAATTCCGTGATCATATTTTCTATCTTCGAAAATCCCTCAATGAATCGTCGATAGTATCCTGCTAAACCCATGAAGCTACTTACTTCCGGGACATTCGTCGATGCAGGCCATTCCATAATAGCCTCGACCTTTGTTGGATCCACGACGATACCTTCACCGGAGATGACATTCCCTAAGTAGTGAATCCTCGATTGATAAAATGAGCATTTGGACAACTTCCCATAAAATTTGTGCTCTCGTAGACACTGTAGTACCAAGTGCAAGTTCTCATCATGCTCCTCTATCGTCTGAGAGTAAATCAAAATATCGTCAATAAATACTTGGAAGAACTTGTCCAAGTACTCGCGGAACACCCCATTCATCAAAATCATAAATACCCCTGGGACATTTGTTAGTCCAAATGATAAAACAGTAAGCTCAAAATGTCCAAACCTCATCTTAAAGGCAATCTTAGGGACATCATCCTCCTTGATCCGTAATTGGTGATATCCTAATCACAAATCGATCTTTGAGAAAACCATCGCACCCTTCATTTGATCAAACAGATCATCAATCCTTGGCAACAAATATTAATTCTTGATCGTTTCCTTGTTCAATTGATGGTAGTCAATGCAGATCCTCCACGACCCATCCTTCTTTCATATGAAGATGGCAGGTGCACCCCATGGTGACACACTTGAACATATCAATCCTAGGTCCAACAATTCCTTCAGTTGCATTCTCAACTCTTGTAACTCTGGGGTCGACCTCCGATAAGGCATTCTAGCTATCAATTCAGTCCCCGGTTTTAGGTCTATAGTAAAATCCAATTCCCTCTCTGTCGGCATCCTAGGTAACTCTTCTAGGGAGACGTCCACAAACTCTCTCACCACAGGAAGGTGTTCTAGACCTTCCGCTACTCCCTTCTTGTTTAACACAAGGATCGCATAAAGCTTACATCCCTTGTGCATGCTCTTCTGTAGCTGCAAGGAAGAGATGAACCTCAGGAAAACTCCCTGGTTTTGACCTAAAATCATGTGTCCTTGTCCCTCATCATTGACCAAGCTCAACTGTTTCATATTACAGTTGAGTATCGCCTCATGTGATTCCAACCAGTCCATACTAATCACGACATCATAAGATCCTAAGATCGTGAAATATAGGTTGGCCCTGGTGACAAAATCTCCTAGTTAAGGTACAACCCGTAACATTTCCTCCAACCTTCTATTTGGCTCCCAAAGCCATCTCTACGAAGCTAAACTCATCTTGTTCGACTGCCTTTACCTTAATCCTTTTTACTGTTGCACCAGGAATGAAACTCTCGGTAGCATCGGAATCTATCAAAATACTAAGGGTCTGGTCAGCGATGGTACCTAACGTCTCGAGAACAGTCGACTGGTGCTCTACCTGGAAATTATTCATTGTTTCATGAATCTGATGGGCCTTGCCCAAATCTCCCATGGTAGTGGGTCCGACTAATCCAGAGGCTTCAGCCCTTTCCTATGGGCAAGCACGCTTGGTAATGTGGCTCCCCACAGTCCAACACACTTTCTTTGGTCCAGTAATCCTGGTACCTGAAGTAGAAGCTGAATTCCAAAGCTAAGGCCAACCCAAACTTGTTGACCTTAATTTTCTCGGTAAGGGTACGGAGCATACCGAAGCAACTCCTAAAATGGGCCTCATACCCAGGCGCCGTACGGTTGCCTCATCCCAAGGAATCAAACTCGTTGAGATGACTCTCAACGAATTCCTCAAAAAATACCTCTCCTATAACCATTCCTCAAATAGTTCCCATGACACATCGTCGATGACCATGTTCAAATGAGGCAGGAGCATCTTCCGCCATAGAAGAGAGCTCCCCTTAAGATGAATACCGCCAGGAAGACCTTCATGTTGGAGGTCATAATCACGAAGTGTGAAGAACAATGTCTTGCTCTACAACCGTGCCTCAATGGCATAGCCGTCAGCGACACTTGTGGACTCGATATTTCAACTCTCTTGAGTTCTCGATGGATGATAACAGTACCCTCTAGGGCGAGTTGTGTACCCTCAGGGGTACAGGTGCCTTGGCCCCATATCAATACTAATGGTGAATCAAGGCCCCTTTGACATTACCTGGAAGGGCCTTGTTAGACCATCATCATCCCTTACAAAAAGCGAATCCATCCCAAGGACTTTCTCTTCCCCTTGGGGGTTTGACTCCGAGGGTGCGGGAACTTCTGGAGGCATCGCACCTCCCTCCACAACACCACATTGCGAACCTATGACGCATCCTCTAAATGTGATCGCCACATGGACATGTTAAGGTTTTTAAATAACGCAAGGGTTAATACTCACGGGTTTACTGCAGTGGAAAGCCTGGTGATCCACAGTCACAGGTTTGAACCCACTCTGATATCATATGTAACAACCCCTTCGTTATGACTACAAGCAAAGCATAAATGCAATTGTTTTTTTTTTTTTTAGGCAAGAAGGAGACGATGAGAACAATTTAACCACACCATAGCTGACGAACTCAATAATGAAGTCTAGGCAATAGGCAACTAAGACTCCACGCACTAGCGTGAGAGCAACTGGGTGAAACGTGCGTAGAGAAACAAGGGAAACAACTACCCGCCAGACACAACATGACCACGCCTACCAGCTAAGGGACAACATCCCCCTCCCGACACCACGGCCATGACGAACAAGGACTAGAACCTCAAGGCGCGTGAACCAAACACATGATGGCATTCAACCCATGTGCTAAAACCAAACCTACAACGCTCAACAACACTCACACGGAAGGAACCGACTACGGCCAAGTTATCATTCATCGCTATCCAATAGGGCACGCCATGATCCCCTCATTAGAAGTCATGTCATCCCCAGGTGATAGACACGTCTATAACCTTGGCGCTACACAACCTATTTGGACCAAGGACTCTAGATAACTCGGACGTGGTAGGAACCAAAAACTGACAAGAAGGCTACACACATACCTTAAGAAACGGGTTGCCCAGACGCGATATGATTACAATCAAAGGAAAAGCTCAATTTAATACCTGACTCTGCCAACAACCCGTACCATAACTGATAAACCAGAAGTCTAAGTGTGAAGATTGAACTGTTACCAAGCTACTAAGGTTAGATATGTTATCATAACGCGTGCTAAGAAGGGCACTTAACCAAATCCAAAACGCTTATTAACCATTAAAAACTATCCATTAAAATAAGTGATCTACCTAACATTTTAAGGTGTTCCACGCTGCTTAAAAAAAAAGGGATTGACATATTGTCTAGAAGGGCTAATCCTAAATGGGATCGATGTTTGTTACTAAAGCCACTTCAATGTTATCCTTTATGCCATTTTACGTTGTTATGTGGTGGTAAATAAAAGCCAAAAGACGTTAATCAAAGAAATTTTAATGCTACCTTGTTGTTTATGAATAAGGGTAACCTCGATGTTAATCAACGAGAATTAATGCTATTAAAGAGTGCTATCTAAATCAATCTATACATTACATAAAAACCAAGCTATACCTTATGATCTATAAATGCCATATACTTCAAGCTACCCATTACAAGAAAGCTGCTATACATTCAATGAGATTAATGCCTTATAAATCAAACTATACATTCAAGCTATACATTCAATGAGACTTCCTTCCATACCCATTCAATGAGATTTACTTCTATATGCATTCAATGAGATTTACTGCCATATTTGTTAATGAGATTTAATGCCATAAACATTCAATGGTATTTACTGCCACATGCTTTCAATGAGATTAATGCCATACTCAGTTAATGAGATTTAATGCCATATACATTCAAGCTATACATTACATTACCAACAAAGGGCAGGGTTGTGCAGACAAGGTTGGCAAGAGACAGTAAGATGTAGAGATAAGTGGCAAGTCACCTAGCAAAATAAAAATGAAGCAGACTTAATAAGTTGGCAAATCGCCAGTTATACACCAGGCAACGAATAGGTCTTTAAATATGGAAAACGCCCATCAAAATAAAGACGAATGCAGACTTCATAAGTTGGGAAAATTTCCAGTTATACACCGTCGAATGCACAGGTAAAATTAGGTTGCAATCATAAAAGGTAAAGGGTCACAACAGTTACACTGTTTCAAAACGCAGATTACCAATTCGATGAATTAAAAATTAAGGTTACAAGTCGTAGAGGTAGGGTGTTACAACAAATTCGTACATGTCATTGGATGTAAGGTTTCTCAGCAATTTGTAGTGTCACAACAGAGGTATAAATCAAGGTTATGAATCGCAGAATATAGCTAAGCTATAAGTTCGCTGAGTTTACAATTCGCAGAAGTAAAGTTTCACAACAAGTTCGTGCGTACAAATCGTTGATGTAAATATAATCCGGGGAGTTAAAAAAAGGTTGGAGTCCCAATAAAGGAAATGTAAACTCAACAAAATGCCGACATGTCTGAATTCAAACCATACATAATGTAAAATCGCAGACACAAGGGGGAATATGTAGTCAATAAAGGAGGCGCTAACTGAAGGGAATTCGTTGCCTGTGTGCAATCAAAGAACACTCGCTATCTAAAGAAATCCTTGCTACACTTTACATAAAAACTAGAATGAAATTACTGCAATAATTAACCTATAATAAATTGCTACCATCTTAAAAGATACCTGAATTAAAATGTAATAATTTCTGAGGTGTAACTCATTGGGTAGCATGGTGAGGCAGGGTATCAATGCCAAGTGCAATCGCAGTGAAATCGCAAAGAAAAAAAAATGCCCAAAAATGCAAAAAGAAAATCGCAGAGTATTAAGCATTCAAATAAAACGCCCAGAAGGAAAATTTGTCTTAAATAATATACACTGGTTGTTTAAAACAAAAGGCATGTAGCTTGTCAAGCATCTGGCTATCTAAACAAATGACCAGAAATAAAAAATAAAAAAAAAGGGTTCACTGGGCAAAATTCACCCCCAAGTCAAACGAAATGCATCCAAAGAAGTAGAAATCACCAGGAAAACCAAATGAGATATAGAAACACAGGAAATGTCCAGCAAGATATAAAAATAAGATATAAAATGAGATAACAAAATGAGATATAAAAATGCAGAGTTTAAAGAAAACTCCTCCATTAATCAAATTTTGCAAGGTTAATTAAACGCATCAAGGCGCAAGACCAACAATCAGCCAAGGACAACAACATAGGTAGACGGCTAACAGGAACATCCTTCGCTCATCATCCATGCACAGAAAAGCAGGGCATTGAGATCCATAGGTCTATTAACGTCGAAGCGATGACCGTAGATCAGGATCCTAGCCGACTGCTCAGGTGCATACTGATGAGCTAGGGATGAAGGAAAAAATAAGCCGCAATCATCGCAATAAAAAAAAACCTTAGGACGGTCAAGACATGCAGGGATCGAAGGCCATGGGACATCAATCAACATCAAGCTAAGGCTATGGGGAAACTCCAGTCATCAACTAGAATGATAATACTATCATATCCCTTACCTGATTAAGCATACAGAACTAAAGGCATAAATCATACTAACAATCTACCACACAAAAATAAATGAAGCGTATCATTGCCCAATCGCCCACTCTAAGTTGATGTCCCGTGTGCTCTGTGCAACTCCCACTTGTCGATTGATGAGGCTTCACTGGTACCTCCCATCCAATGCTAGGGGTAATATTCTTCCCCCTTAGCCCCCTGAGCCGCAAAGGTACCACACACACTAACCAAAGAATCAACTAGCTCCCATCTCGCCTCGCAAAGCCGAGCTACCACTCCTCACCGAGCAGGGTATCCCAACTCCCACAAGCTAAGTCTGTCAAGTAGATATTTCTGCAGCGTAATGTTACACAAATAGAAGAGATCTATCATCGTTTTCCTCCCTCCATTATATAGAGTTTCCAAGTCCCTTACTTTCCCAAAATCCCATTTTATTTAATGTTTAAAAATTAATTCATAAAAATCCTCCCCGTACATGTGTCACCCATCCCCTTCATTCCTCAATTTCATTAATTAATTAATTACCCTTATTTCCCTCACCCACCTAGATTCATTCCTAGAATTGCTCCTAGGTGTCCCCAAATTCCCTTATAGGTTTTAATGACTTTCCCCATTATTAATTTACTAGTTGAGTTTAATTCAGAAGGTTCTTTAATGCTAGATACCTTACTAAGTTAGACTTTCTGATTTTTCCTCGTGTTCCCCCTTTCTTTTTATGCTTCCTTATTTTTCCTAGTTTCCTAAGTATGTTAGATTTTCCTCTTTCTCCTTTTTATTTAAACTCAAAAAGGCAAGTGCAAAAAATTACCCTTTTCCCTTTTTCTTTCTAATGAATAAATTTTTAATTAGCAAAATAAGTAAAACAATTTTTTCCCCTATTTAAATTTTACCCTAAAAGATTTTATAAATCAATTTAATTGCGTACCCCCTTCTTGTCACAATATTAATGAATATTATCGT
>JZKD02S1629913.1:113309-126679 GCA_000966675.3 Picea glauca
TCTCTTGCGTGACGTGCCCTTCAGGACACACCACGTGCTCCAAGGGTGCCACTTGCCTCTTTCCATTTTTCTTTTGTGACGTGCCCTTCAGGATGCACCACATGCTCCAAGGGTGCCACTCGCCTCTTGATTGACTTGGTAGACATCGAAAACCCCAGGAGTCAATACTCTGCCAGGTGATCTTATGGGAGACTAAGGGCCTCTAAGGAATAAGGCCCTACCTTATTGTGTTCCCCTTAGAATCATCGTGAGCGACTGTCGCAGTCGGCCCTCACGGCATCATGGGTCCCCTCAAACTAGGTAATCGTTAACCTACAGTTCTATCCACGACAGGAGTGCTAGTAGGCTGTGGTAGGGTTGCTATCCACACCTCTCCCTCAACATCTCTGGTAGTCATGCCTGACCCCTCTACTTCACATGTGAGTCTGGTCGATAAGCTATTGTTAGCCTGCATCATCAATGAATCATGTCAGTAATATATCCATAATCACATCATCTAATCAAATGCACTAATATCTCATATAAAACAATCAAACCCCAATAGTTCACTCCCCGACTCGATCCAGAGTCCAAAGGGTTCCATCGATGCCTCTGCATCCTCAAGGTCCAAAATCCTGCACACTCAGTAAAACCGAGTAAATAGCACCTGTCTATGTCAATGCAACAAAACAACATGTCATCAACCCATAACGCCTCATAATCATAAGTCAAATGCCCAAAAGTATATTAATCCGAATCACTTACGAGCAAGTATCCTCAAAGAATAAGTTTGTTCAGTGTGCTCAAGAGCGGGATGTTACATATAGCTTCCTTCAGGTCGGATCCTATAAAATAGGGTGTTGGTTCCTCCTTCCAGTTGGTGCCGAAGAATTTTGGAAGTTGGTGCTTCCTATGAATGAAATCTTCTGATATATAAGAAAGTATTCTGTGGTTTTTTCCCATTTGGGTTTCCACATAAAATGTGTGTGTATTGTGTATTTATGGTTATATTTTTATGGTATCTTGAATGCAATCATAAGTGATAAATTGTTGATATCTGAAATGATTACATATTGTGATTAAAAGTGGTAAAAAGTTCCTAATACTGATTCACTCCCCCCCTTCTCTCAATATTAGTGAAGAATCCAACAATTGGTATCAAAGCAGGTCCTTCAGGAAAAAATCTAATCACTAGAAGGTAGATCATGGAGTGCACTATGAATGAAATTCCATTGTTTGATGGTCAAAACTATTCCTTTTGGTTCCGAAGGATGAAAACGTTTGTGAAAGAACATGGATTTGATGTCTGGCAAGCAATAGTAGATGGATAAAAGGCACTTTCCACTCCCCCAATAGATAAAGATGGAAAGAATATTAGTGAAAACAATCTGAAGGATAAAAATTATATTCTTAATGGCTTGGTTGATTCAATATATGTCAAGGTTATGCATAGTGATTCTACAAAGGATATTTGGGACAAACTTCAAAATGTTTACGAAGGAGATTTCAAAGTCAAAGGGGCCAAGCATCAAACTTATAGAGGTAAATTTGAACAACTAAAAATGAAGGAATATGAAGATATTGTAGTTTATTTTCTGTGAGTTGATGAAATTGTGAATTCTATTAAAGGATTAGGAGAAGAAATTAAAGAACCAATAATTTTTCAAAAGGTACTAAGGTCTCTTCCCATGAGATTTGATCCTAACATTTCATCCCTAGAGGAAAGAGAATATCTTGCTATGTTAAGCATGGATCATATACATGGAATACTTACAAATTATAACATGATAATCCATCCAAGAAGGAAGAAGCTTTCAAAGAATTAAAGAAGACAAGAAAGAATAAGAAAAAATCAAAGTCAAGTTGCAACTGCAACAATGATTTAGATGAAGATGAAGAAATAGCCAACTTTGTAAGGAAGTTGAAGAGAGGAACCGACAAGTACAAAGGTAAGATCCCTTTAAAATGTTTTAATTGTGGTAAAATTGGTCATTTTTCTACTATATGTCCTTATGCTAAGAATTCAAAAAGTGATGAAGAAGAATTTCCCAAGAAAGACAAGAAATACCAAAAGGGAACCAAAAAGGGAAATAAAAGAAAAGTCTCTACTCAAGCAAAGATAGTTCCTCATCTAATGAGGATGATGATAGTGACAATCACTCAGAAAGAGTACTCTTTATGGAATTGGAAACTTAAGAAAATTATAAAGAATATTATGAAGAAGAAGGTGAAGTAGATATTGAAGCAGAACCAATCAGTGCCTTAAGTGAGATAAAAATAGAAAGGAAGAAAAACAAGTCACTCAAGGAAGAATTGATCAAGCTAAAGGAGGGTTCTCAAAATCCCCAAAAAAAACTCTGAATAACTATAGAAAATTATTATAGACCTAAAGTTCAAAGTAGAAGAAGCCAGAAGGATTGAAGAAACACTCAAAAATCGGTTGGAAGAAAAGAAGAAAATGAAGGAGAGCTTGGAAGAAGAAGTAGTCTCACTAAGGAAGGAACTTCAGAAGAAGGACATGAAATATAAATACACCAAAATATTGGAAGAAATCCTCAATATTCAAATGAAATACTATGACAAGTCTGGATTAGGATACAAACAAATGCATACTAAGAAGAGTTCGATCTCCATGACAACATAAAAGGAAGAAAAATGAAAGAGTTGTGCAAAAGTCATCAGAGGTCCCATCAAGAAGGAAGAAGGAAATTCTTCAAAGGAGAATATTTGGGAAATGGAAGAATATTACGGAATATTTGTGCCTCCTTGAATATCCAGAACACAAAACAAAGAGCCAGCAATGGAGGGAACTCGAGAATATTACACAATATCTGCACCACATAGAATATCCCGCACACTCATGTACCAAACTATTTTTCTTGGTTATGTTATTCATGTAACAATTTTGGGCACAAGGCTATAAATTGTAGAGCCTATGATAAGAACAAAAGAAACTATGAAGGATAATCTAGAAATAATTATCTCAGAAAGCCTCGTGAAGTAGACAATGAAAACTATAATAGTTTTGGATCATTAAATAATGAAGTAGAATGCTACAAATACAACATTTTTGGACACATTGCCAAGGATTGCAGATTGATTTTTCCTCCAAAGGAACCAAAGAAGGATCTCAACAGTCATGTAAAAGAACCATCAAGGATATGGAAAAGGAAGCAAGATAAACTTAGCATTGAAAAATGTTCAATTTCTCTACAAGCCCAAAGCAGAAAAGTGATTGGTATGTTGACAGTGGTTGTTCAAAGAACATGACGAGTGACATAGACAAGTCTGTATCTTAACTCTAAATAAATAAAGAGATGAATCATTTTCGTTTGGTAATGATAACTCAACCAAAATTATAAGAAAAGGAACAGTCAAGCTTGGAAGCAAAGATGCCATGCAGAAAATGTCATGCTTGTCAAAAATATGAAGCACAATATACTAAGTGTGAATCAAATGTGTGACCAAGAACACACACTCCTATTCAACTCAAAGAAATTTGCAATAAGGAAAGATGGATTAGGAAAGTTGGTGGAGACAACAATAAGGACTCCAAACAACATATACATCTTAAATGATATCGGAAAGGAAATA
The DNA here is from genome assembly GCA_000966675.3 of Picea glauca. Lineage (NCBI taxonomy): Eukaryota > Viridiplantae > Streptophyta > Pinopsida > Pinales > Pinaceae > Picea > Picea glauca. Next base: position 116,883 of record JZKD02S1629913.1, read on the forward strand.
TGTTTCTTGGGAAAGGAAAATGAAATTTGGCTTTGGCATAGAAGAATGGGTCATATGAACTTTGAAAATCTTGTCAAAATCAACAGAAAGGAAGTGGTAAGAAAAATGCCTAAAATTTCAAAGAAAACCAATACTATGTGCAAGCAATTTCTACAAGGAAAACAAAGAAGAACTAAGTTCAGAAGAAAGGAATTTTATACAACAAAATCATTGGATATTGTACACATTGATGTATGCCGACCAATGAGAACAAAATGGATGAATGGTGAATAGTACTTCATGCTACTTATTGATGATTATACAAGAATGACCAGAGTATTTTTTCTTAAGAAAAATTCATAGGCATTCAAATGTTTCAGGATATTCAAAGAGATGGTTGAGAACGAAACAGATTTGAAACTCATGTGCTTAAGATCAGACAATGGAGGTGAGTTCACATCAAAATAATTCATGGAATTTTGTGAAGAACATGGAATAAAAAGGAAATTCTCTGCATCTAGGACACCTCAACAAAATGGAGTTGTTGAAATCAAGAACATAACTATACAGGATATGGTCGGAACGATATTGAAAGATTCCAAGTTGGGTGATATATTTTAGGTACAAGTAGTACATACGGTCATTCATATCTTGAATAGAGGACTTCTTACAAGTAATAGTGACAAGACTCCATATGAACTATGGAAGGGAAGACCGATGAATTTCAAGCACATTAGAGTGTTTGGAAGCAAATGTTACATAAAAAGAGAAGATAATAAGATTGGAAAATTTGACTCTTGAATTGATAAAGGCATATTGGTTGAATACTCTAGAAAAATAAAATCATACAAATGCTACAACCTAAGGCTCAACAAAATAGTGGAAAGCATCAATGTAAATGTTGATGAAACAAATGTGTTGAAGACTAGAGAAGAAAGAAAAAATTCAAAAGAGCAAGAAGCAGAAGAAGAACTAAAAGAAGCAGAAGTAGTAGAAGAATAAGAACATCAAGAAGAGAAGCAGCTAGAAGTAGAACAAGAAGAAAATGACCAACAATATATTCAGATACCTTCTTGGACACTTAACCGTTGGGTACAGAAGAATCATCCACGGGAACAAATTATTGGACATAAAAATGCAGGAATAGAAATCAAAGGAAGCAAACAGACACGTACACTAGAAAAAATACATATATCATTATTTTCCACAGTTGAACCAAGCAAATTTGAGGAAACTGTCAATGATGAACATTGTATCAATCCCATGGAAGAAGAACTAAATCAAATAGAGAAGAATGAGACATGGTAACTGGTTCCAAGACCTAAGGACAAAAATGTGATTGGTACAAAATGGGTGTTCAGAAACAAACTAAACGTACATGGACATGTAACTAAAAACAAGGCAACGATAGTATGCAAAGGATATGCTCATGTTGAAGGAATAGTTTTGAAGAAACGTTTTCCCCTGTTGCCAAAATGGAAGAAATCAAAATGATCTTTTCCATGCATGTTCCAAAAGGATAAGATTATATCAGATGGATGTAAAATCAACATTTCTAAATGGATAATTAGAAGAGGAAGTCTGCATCAAACAACCAGAAGGGTTCCTACCATCAGAAAGAGAAGATTATGTTTTTAGATTGAAGAAATATGTGTATGGATTCAAGAAAGCCCCTAGAGTCTGGTATTCAAGACTAGACAAGTACTTACAACAACAAGTATTCAGAAAGTGCAATGAAGATAACAATATCTACATAAAAGTGGATCAGAACAACATACTTATCATTGAAGCATATGTGGATGACATCATATTTGGAAGTGATGATGACAAGTTTAGTAAGAAGTTTGCTAAAGACATGTAGAGTGAGTTTGATATTTCCCTACTTGGTGAGTTGACTTTATTTTTGGGACTCCATATATCTCAGCTAGATGAATGTATTTTCATTTCCCAAACAAAGTACATCAAAGAAATGTTGAATAAGTTCAGAATGGAATATTGCAAACTCGTAAGTACTCTTATGGTGATTGGTTGCAAGTTGAGCAAAGATGATGAATCTAAGGAGGCAAATCAGAGACTCTACAGATCAATGATTGGAAACCTACTCTATGTGATAGACTCAAGACCATATGTGATGCAAGCAACACCAATGGAAACTCATGTTATGGTAGTAAAGAGGATATTCATATATTTCAAAGGAACAAAAAAGATTGGATTGTGATAACTGAAAGGTAATGAGATGACTATGGTCACCTACACATATGCATATTGAGAAGGAATCATTGATGATAGAAGAATTACTAGTGGAGCAGCCTTCTACTTGGGTGATTGTCTGGTGTCTTGGTTAAGTAAGAAGAAGTCCATCGTATCCTTGTCTACAACAAAAGAAGAATATATTGCAACAACAACATGTTGTACTCATGTCCTCTGATTGAAGAAAACCCTGCAAGACATTCAAGTAGACTATGAAGAGCCTGTTTCAATATTTCGTGACAATACCAGTGCTATAAGTATCTCCAAGAATCCAGTGATGCATTCCAAGACCAAAATTATTCCGATTAAGTTCCACTTTTTGTGGGAACAAGTCAAAAAAAAGAATATCAAGTTGGAGTACATTGGGACAAAATAACAGATTGCAGATATCTTCACAAAACCTCTCCCAAGAAAGAAATTTGAGTATCTTCGATGGAAACTTGGAGTATTTTCTTCCCCACAACGATCTACACAAGATTTTGCAAAGAATATAGGGGGGAGAGAAATCGTCAGGGGAAGCTACCCTTTTCCATTAATGTAAAAGGGGGAGAGAGAAAATTTCATAAGCATGAAAACAGTGGGAGAAAGCATGAAGATAAGGGGAGCAGTGATCACATGGGGAGTATGAGTGTTTCCATCAATGCCAAAGGGGAATATTGTTGGAAAATCGGTTGTGAGATGTCAACCCTAGAAGAAGTCTAGAAGTACCTATAAATGATGGTTTTATTTGAAGGAATATCTAAAGTGGTCCAATTATTGCATAGCTCTAAGAATGGACCTCACGAGAAGACACTTTGAAGAAACCTAGAAGCCTTGAGAATATGGTTAGGAAGCCCCAAAAGTGTGGTTATGAAGCCCAAAGTTGATTGGATAAAAATGGTATGAAGGAAATTATAATTGCATATAAAATCATCATAGATTGACAATCCTCTTCAATTCATTTCCAACGGTAGGTGGAACGTGGCATGGTCCCTCACGGTTGAGGAGATATGGCCTCTTAAAGATGAAGCCCCAGAGTATGGTCAAGAAGCCCCAAATCTAAGGATAAGAAGTTATAAGTCGGCCCCAAAATTAATTAATGAAGAAAAACAATTACAAACAAGAAGTTATAGGTTGGTCCTAAATTCAATTAAAGGAGGTACTTGGAAAAGTATAAATACCCATCAATAGCCTCTCATTTTGATCGAGCAACCAAGCAAGGATGTGATTTCTAAGAGAAAGTGAAACAACGAAGTTGTGCAAAGGAGGGGGTGCTTGAAGCCGCATATTGGAGAAGGGTTTTCAAAAAACCCTATTTGAGTAGACCCTTGCAGGTCAAGCATAGAGTGTCTCGCGATACCCTCACTGGTTGTCCTGGTATCGTCAGACAAGAACTCGCTTGTTTCTCAGACTAGTCTTGTGAGGCCTGTTATCCCCACTTTTCAGGGATAGCTAAGACATCATGTCTCGAGGCCCACAGATCCCAGACATGGAGTACCGAGAGAAGGATTGACCTAATCATGGCCCTGGAGGGCCCACCTTTTCTTCTTCCATCGTCTTTATCTTGTCAGCAGCAGCAGCATCCATCACCATCGGTTTGGTCATGTATCAAAAGAGGTCCTTGCTTCATGAGGTAATTAGTCCAGGTATCATGGTATGTGTCACATTTGATCATTAAAACCTTTAAATGTATGCATATGATTCCTTTTATTACTAACAACTGCTTGGATCTTACATTTTCCCACTTGACCATGTTTGGGGGGATTGACAGGGTTCCCTACCAAGCCTTTATCTATAGGTTTTGGTTTTTCAATGGGGGATATCTGAAAAGCCATCGTATGCTCCCATCATAACACCACCTTTTCATCTTACTTCCCACTCACTTATCCCTTTCCCCTTGTCCGAGCATTGAGTTGACCTATTTTAAGGATTGCACCTTACCTTGTGGGAAGAAGGGGTTAAAGGCACAAAAGGTAAAAGCAAGCTAGTAAAAGATAAAACCCTAAGAATAAAACCTCGAGATGCTTCACCCAGGGATCCCGAGAAAGAAATAAAAGGCTTCTCAGCAAGAAACAAGAGGGACCTGGAAAAATAAAAAAAACAAGACCTAGTCAGAGGATAGGGGGTCTCATCACGAGCCATCCTATTAGGACCATGGGTACCTAGTAGTATGACATTGCCAACAACTGGTTACCATGCCAGGGTAGTGAATCTTGGTTGCATGGCCAAGGGAAAGGGGGTCTCATCACAAGACAACCTTCTCATCTCTGTGAAAGTACTTGTGGGTAACACTGTTAGCTCTGGTCACCATGCCAAGGTAGTGTCCCCTCATTAGCTCTTGAATAAAAAAAAAGCAAAAAAGAATAAAGGCAAGAATGGGCTTAGAAAAAATGCATCTGTGATCGGTACAACTCTCCTTCTACAAAGGAACCCACAGGTAACACTTTTGCATCCTTGGCCTTCACTGCACCCACATGCTTCAACATGCCCTAACCACATCACCCACTTACATGGCTTGGACGAGGTCTTTTTGGGAACTTTCCTTTTCCTATATCCCAATAGGACACCTTCTCTCTTTCTTCACACTTGTATTGCAGGCTTGTATAACATCTTTGAGCTATTGATTGATGTATTAAGGTTTTTGTGCATATGTTTAATAATATTGATGATGAGATGTGACTGAAATTGCTATGATCCCCGTGACTGATGAGCCCATGGAGGGCGTAGCCTTTGATGTGGAGGACCATGCCCGATGGACATGTACCATTTGGACCGGTACATGTGGGAGATAATCAGTTCGGACCTCAATGGTGCTGAATAGCCCACCAGATGGATGTTGAGACCCCATCAGGGGGCAGAGACAAGATAGAGGTTGATTAGAGACTTTGCACCAGAGAAGAAGAGGACGTTCCACCAGAGGCACCCCGACACAGCTAAACCTAGGGGGATTGACCCATTTTCAGTGGGACGTTGGCTCTAGATGGCCTAGGACATCACCAGGAGGCTTGTGACCTCATCATGAGCATATTGGTAGATGGACAGGGCAGTTGGCACGTGTGGCAACTTGGAGGAGACCAAAAAGGGCTAACGTCTTGCTTCTAGAGGTTGCACTTGCCCTAATAGGGGCTAATGTAACCCTAGAAAGGGGTGATGTCTTAATTTTTTTCTTGATTAGGGTTTTAGATTGACATTTTAATGTAAAATAGTATGATTTGATATTATGGCCTTGTCAGCCTTTTTACCTGACCTAAAATGTAAAATTAGATCAAGGTTTTGTATAAATGAGGAATTTTGACTCATTTTTTCATCATGACTCATTCACTCCATAAGGAGGTCTGAAATTTGTGCCCTATCTTCGTTATTTGAATGATTAAGTGAGGCACACTTGTTGAAGGAAGACATTTTTGGCATTCTATGGTGTTTCTCTTGAAGGAAGGTGTTACAACTAGGGTTTGCATGGTTATTTCTTGATGAATTGTAAGTATTTTTTTGCAAAACTTCTTGAATGAATGGTTGTAGTTTAATTTCTTGCATGTGTTTATGAATTTTCTTGAATCAAAACCCTAGGTGACAAGCACACAAGTAGGTCCTTGTCTCATGTCCCCTGATAGAGAAACTTTTAGCCATTGAAGAAGAAAGAAAGAGCCTAGACGTAGCTACACTCCTATTTCTTCTTCCTCTTTGCTAGCCGCACCAATTGAGAGCCAAGAAGAGTGAGACGTCCCTGGCCTAGGTCTACTACACTAGGGCCCTACTCTTTCTAGGGTTTGCTGAAAGGCCTTGCTGCAACAACACCTCACCTCATCAAACCCTCTTGTTTTGGTTATATTTTTATTCTTAAGCTAGTCGTTTTGCCAGGAAGGAGGAGAGAGCACGAGGAATTTCTTTAGCAACACCGGAGTGAGCCTCTCTCCCCTAGGGTTTAGATTTTGAGGTATTTCTTTAGCAACACTGGAGTGAGCCTCTCTCCCCTAGGGTGTGATAACATTTTGGCACCACTGTCGGGGAACATTGTGTCAAACCTTCATCAGACGAGAACTTTTCGATAAGCCTTGCCTCACAGACTCTTTTCTTACAAGCTTACCTGGCAACTCCACTAGGGTGTTTTCCCTTTTATTTGGTAGTTTCAAGTAAACTATCTAGTGACTCCACAAACCAAAAATAGGTTCAATAATCCTCCTTTATCTTTCAGAAGGAATCCTCCCAAGAACTCTCCTGTTGTAAAATCACTTTTCAGAAAGATCCTTCCTTTGAAAACCATGTCAAGTTCAAGGACCACCACTACAGTGAACCCAGCTAGCAATCAAAGACAATGGTCATCTATTCTTTTCAAACCATTAGACATGTTAGCCATACTAGGCTACCCTAGGCAAATGCCACCTAAGTATGAGAAGTGGTTGCCCAAATTTACTGGTACTGATGCAATCAGTGCTGAAGAGCACATGGGCATATTTTGGGCATTTTTTCAACTTCATCCCATTAGTGATGATGTTGAAGATTTAGTCATGAAGTTGTTCTCCACCACCCTCTATGATGCTTCAAGGCGTTGTTACTTGAGCCTTCCCGATGGTAGCATTAAAACCATGGACAGACTTGAAGAGGTCTTTCTCAAAAGATGGAGTATCAAAGAAGACTCTAACATGCTCCTCACCCGACTAAATAACCTTGCAAAATATGAAAATGAATCTATTTGCGAGTTCCATACTAGGTTTGAGACCTTGCTCCAAAGGATCCCTGCAAACCATCATCCAAAAGATTATTACCTCATCCACATCTACACCAGGTCTTCCAATGGCCAATTGGGGTTTCTCAGAGATAAAAACCATCAATCCATTCAGGAAGCCCAAGAGCTCGCTACTAAAATAGAAGGAAACCTCCTCTCATCCAAGATCAAGCCTTTCGTTAATCCAAGGGGAACAATGGACACCAAGCCAAAATTAGTCCACAATATTGAACCCACTTCAGACCTTTGTGCCATTATAGCCAAGTTGCAAGCCTCTATGGATGGTATCATAAAAAATCAGGAACAAATGATGAGTAGGATTGTCAACTTGGAAACATCCCAAAGCCAAGCGCCCAGGGTCCCGTACAAAGGGAAATTTCACAAAGGGAATCAATTCTATAAGAAAAAGAATGAGCAAGAATTCCCAAACACATTGGCCCCTAGAAGCGTTGTGGATGAAAACCCTTGGTGCCTAGAATGCAATGAAGCACATTGGGATCATGAGTGTCCTTACAATAATAATGACCATCAACAAGTGAATAACATGGACCACTTAATGGAAGGTCCTCAAATAAATATCACTGACGTAGAGCATCAGGAAGTCATGAAAGAAGCAACCAGGTCATCAAGAATGGCGGTAATAAACAACCTAGACCAACAATCACGAGAGAAGCTAAAGAAGCAATAATTTCAAGTGTACAGAAGAAAGAAGTTGAACCAACCTATTGCTGGCCAGACAAAGCCCCCACCTTTGGAAGTACTTCTTCCCCAGACATCCAAGGTTAGGAAGGTTCACCTGAACTTTGACTTTGAATGGGAACTATCTAAGATGCATGTAAACATTCCCCTAAGAGAAGCCATTAAGGTACCATCTATCAAGGAACGCTTTGACTCTTTCTTTCAAGGATAGGATGAACCCATGGACCCCCCTATCATGCTACAAGCCGATCATTTCAAGGTTCAATACAGGGAAAACCCTCCCTTATTCATGCCTTTAATAATGAAAGAGAAGAGCCTCAACAACTGCATGTTAGATACAAGGGCAGGTGCCAACATAATGCCTTTCAAAGTCATGCAAAAATTAGGGTTGAAAGTGACACGCCCTTACAGAAATGTATGTGGTTTTGAATCTAAAGCCATCCCCACACATGGAGTAGTTGAGAATGTGGAAATTTTCCCTAAATAATACCCTGAGAAAGTAATCCACATTGACATCATGATAGTAGACATCCCAGATATGTGGGGGATGTTGTTGTCTAGGAAATTTGAATCAATGTTGGGCGGTACCCTTGAGATGGACCTCTCTTTTAGAGAATTCCCTCTGACAAATGGAACAATTGGTCATCTCCTAAATGAGCCAATGACTGAGACCCATGTGCAAGAAGTTAATCTCCTGGTCAAAAGTGACAAGGTGCATGATAAGATCATACAAACCCTTCATTAATATTCTCCTGAAGATATGCCTTTCGCTACAGAGAAGGATTTTGATGAGATCAAATGGCCCAAAAGGGAAGAATACCAACAACTCCTTGATGAATTTAAAGACAAAGAAATCGGGACTGTGAAGATGCTGAAAAGACCAGAAGATGATGTACAGATTCATCCATCCCATGAAGAGGTATTTATAGCAGAAGCCCACCCTCCTCCCTCTACACAATACACCAAGGTTTTCCAAGGAGAAACCAAGTATAAAATCAAGAAGTACAAGGAAGGAAATGTAGTTTGGATGTGGGATACCTAGAAAGGAGAGCCAGCCAATGTCAAAGGAAGCACTCAATCATGGCTCAGACCTTTCAAAGTTGGACGAGAATCGGTTGACGAGTCCTACTGTTTGTCAACTTTGGAAGGAAGAAGGCACCCATTACCTATCAGTGGTCGCCTCCTCAAGCCCCACCAAGGTGGGGGAACCTGACTTCACAAGTAAGTACAAGTAAGTAAGCATTTTTGCATATGTGTATTATACCATTTGCATTGCATGTCAGTTTGCTTTCACATCTACATCTATTGATTGTTTTCTTTCAGTCTATATATATATATATATATATATATATATATATACATGTATGTTGGGGTGGCATTACCACCCCATATTTTTTTACTAATGCTTCTTTCAAGATCAAGTGGGTCTGTAGGGTATATCACAGATGTTGAGGTTCTCATGCGCTCTACGATGACCACATGTCTCCAAGTTGGAGCCAGATGTTATCCCCACTTTTTAGGGATAACTAGGAGAGCATGTCTCGAGGCCCATAGGTCCCAGACATGGAGTACCGAGAGCAAGATTGACCTGAGCATGGCTCTGGAGGGCCCATATTTTCTTCTTCCATTGTCTTTATCTTGTCAACAGTAGCAGCATCCATCACCATCGGTTTGGTCCTGTATCAAAAGAGGTTCTTGATTCATGAGGTAATTAGTCCAGGTATCATCGTATGTGTCACATTTGATCATTAAAACCTTTAAATGTATGCATATGATTCCTTTTGTTTCTAACAACTGCTTGGATCTTACATATTCCCACTTGACCATGTTTGGGGAGATTGACAAGGTGCCTTGGCAAGCCTATATCTATAGGTTTTGGTTTTCCACTAGGGGATTTCTAAAAATCCATCCTCCGCTCCCATCATAGCACCACCTTTTCATCTTACTTCCCGCTCACTTATCCCTTTCCCATTGTCCGGGAATTGGGTTGACCTATTTTTAGGACTGCACCTTACCTCGTGGGAAGAAGGGGATAAAGGCCCAGAAGGTAAAAGAAAGTTGGTAAAAGATAAAAGCCTAAGAATAAAACCTCGAGATTCTTCGCCCAGGGATCCCTAAGAAAGAAATAAAAGGTTTCTCGGCAAGAAACAAGAGGGACCAGGAAAAA
>JZKD02S1629924.1:0-20329 GCA_000966675.3 Picea glauca
TATACAATACAAGAATTCAAAAAATATACCTTGATACATACTCAAATATGATATTATCAATATCATATTAATATGCGATTTAAGATCATAATGGCATTCACCCTTTCTATTTATGGAATCACCGCCTAAAAGTTGTATCACTTCAATTTAAAAATTATTTATCCAAAAATGGATCGATCCAAAACTAATAGCTTAAAACAATTTTATATATATATATATATATATATATATATATATATATATATATATATATAAAATAAAAATAAAAAGTGAGGCTTTTGTACTCACCATTAACCAAACCAAATAAACTACAAAATTTATTTTTAAAATTTATTTATTCAAAAATAAATCAATCCAAAACTAATAATTTAAGAATATATATATATATATATATATATATATGTGTGTGTGGCTTTTGTATTCATCATTAATCAAACCAAATAAACTACAAAATCTATTTAACCTTGAATTAGATAATTGATAAGACATATAATCAACCATGAGCATAAGCTCTTCTCTTTTGGCATTTTGTTACCTATAAACTCAAGCCCGGATGGTTGGGCACAAGAGCTTTTCCAATCCTTCTTTGACATCATGGGGAAGGACCATCTCTTAGCCATTGAGGAATCCAGAGTGTCAGGTGTCATTTTAGGCGCACTCAATGCTACCTTTTTCGCTCTTATTCCAAAGATAAGCAAACATTCCTCCTTTAATGAATTTCGGCCCATTGCCTTATGCAATTTTGCTTATAAAGTGATTTCCCAGATAATTGCAACTCACATTAAGGACAAGCTGGCCTCCTATATTTCACAAGAACAGTTTGGTTTCCTTAAAGATAGATTGATTTTCGATGTTGTTGGATTAGCCCAGGAATGCTTCCACACAATTAAATCCAAGAAACTAAGTTCTATCATCCTTAAGTCGAATTTAAAAAAGGCATATGATAATGTAAGCTGGCAATTTCTGCGATTATTTCTCATCCAGATAGGACTTAAGTGGGAAGTATCACAATGGATTATGGCATGTGTTACAAATGAAAGTATGGTTGTGTTGATAAATGCTTCTCCTACATCGTTTTTTAAAAGTTATCGAGGGTTGAGACAGGGGTGTCCTCTTTCACCACTATTGTTCATTCTTGTTATTGAATGCCTTAGTAGGCAGATGAAAAAGGTAGTAGATAATGGATCTTTCAAAGGCATAAAGGTAGTTTTTGAGACTTTTATTTTACACCTCTTATTTGTTGATGATGTCCTCATCCTGGGTGACGCAAATTATGAATAATGGTCTTACTTTCACTCTCCTTTAGGGAATTTCTGTAAAGCATCTAGTATGGTTGTTAATTGTCATAAGTCTTGCTTCCTATCTCAGAACATTGGTCCGAATTTATCATGTAAAATGAGGACAGATTTTAAGATACAGTTTATAGATTTTGAGGAAGGGATGAAGTATCTTGAATACTATCTCAAGGAAAATAACCATAGAGTGGCTGACTGGAATTGGATAATTCAAAAAATTGAGAAGAGAATTGGATGTTGGTCATTTCGATGGCTATCCCTAGGAGGCAGGTTTTTTTTAGCAAAATCAGTTCTACAGAGTATTCATGTGTACTAGCTCAGTTTGGTCAAGATCCCTTCGACCACTGTGCATAGAATCCAACAATTAATTACAAATTTTATATGGAGAGGAGCCAGAAAACAAAACGGTTTTCATCTAGCTAAATGGCAAAAGATCGTGCTACCAAAGGAGAGCGGAGGTTGGGGTTTACGGAATTTAAAGTGGTTTTCTCTATCCTTAGCTGCAAAATCATGCTGGAGGGGGCTCTTTGGCGACAATCTGTGGAGTATAGTGTTGAGGAAAAAATACCTGAAAGTTATTGATGTGTCATCTTGGATCAAGAGGAATGATTTCAAATACTCTGTTGCTTCGGTCATGTGGAGAAACCTTATGTCAGCTATGCCAATTATACTGAGGTGAACAGCCTGGACTATGGGTTGTGGTAAACAAATAACTCTAGGGTTGGATGCCTTTGTTGGAGGGAACGACTCGTGTTTTCTTTCAACTTCCCTTATTTCCCATCTTCATAATTTGAATATTTATTCGCTAGCTCAAGCTTCTCTTTCTAATGGATCGGCACACTCGACAGTTTGGATAGACTCTAAGCATCTTAAGCTATCAGGTGATCTAGCTTTGGAATGGGACAACTTCATCCTACGAACTAATGACATCTCTTTAAATGAATCATGTGACAAGCTTGTATGGTCATGGAATCGGGCTTTGGGAACTGTCACTGTAAAGCTAGCTTATCAGTCCATTTTATTTTCCAATTTAAAGGGAGAAAAACGATGGTGGTTCAAGGCCATTTGGCATGTTAATGTTTTGAGTAAGATCATTTATTTTATATGGTTATGTTTGATGGAGATTTTACTTACATGTGTCAATTATCAACGCAGAGGAGGATTTGGGCCTACAACATGTAGCTTATGTCTCAATGATGAAGACTCAACTGATCATCTTTTTATTCATTGTGCTATTTCTAAATTTATTTGGAAAGAGGTATTTTCTTATCTGATGATTTATGATGAGTGGGGAGAAAATGGATTGGAAGATAATCTCCTTAAATGATTCATTAAATATCCAAGGTTGAGACATATTCCTTTCCTTGTGATTTGGGGTATTTGGAAGTACTAGAATAAGATGTTATTCGAGAATTGGGCTAGACAAGATTCAACCATAGCAAAAACAATTATTTTGTCTATCCAGGAATTTCATGTTGAGACAAAGCATGACAGTCTAGATTATATCCTCAGTCCAGTATATTTTGATGATTCACCTATTGGGTTCTTCGATGGTGTTGATATAGGAAATAGTTGTGGTATTGGTATATGCCTTAAATTAAGCAGCGACCACATTTTCAAAGCATATTTTGCAGGAGGAGAAGGGAATAATATGAAAGATGAGATCCTAGAATTATGGGGACTATTACATCTTGCTTCTCTGTTATCTTTGAGCAGTTTGATGGTCATTGGAGATTCCAAATCAACTATAGATTGGATAAAAGGTGAAACAAAACTGAATTGTTTATAACTTAGTCCCTGGCAAGAGAGGATCAAAAAACTACAAGACAAATTTGAAAGACTCAACTTCATGCATGTTCACAGAAATTTCAACTATGTTGCTGATCAACTTTCCAAAAAAGCCTTGAATTGTCCTCCCGGGTGTTTTTTTATTGAGGAGTTGGTTGAAGGAGAAATTGCTCATGCCGACAGAATCCCTATGTATTAGATACATGTTGTACTTTTGGTCATTGTATTTTAGGCCATGTCTATGTTTTGATGGAACTAATGTAAATATGTGGACAAGAATGCATAAATTCTGGATGTTTTAGTTTTTTTGTGATGAAGATAAGTATAGAAGAACTCATTGACTTTTCTTTAGTTTGTTTTGAGGAATATAGGGACAAAGAATAATGTAAACATACCATGTATTTTTGAAAGTTTCACTTGATTCTTAATAGAATAGCAGTGAGACTGTTTTTACTGTGTGAAAAAAAAACCATGAGCATAAGCTTGATTCAAGTCTCATGTTCATGTTCAAATAGGTAAACTACTCGCAATAGATATTAATTAATTTCTAATTTATTTCAAGGTAATGGAAACTACAACGGTAAGAACCAACAAAACAAAAGTTATGTATTTCCAATTAATTGGTCATGTATTCAGCTACATGTTTCACACATTGTTTCATATCTTGAGTGGAAATATTAAAAATTGATGTGGAAGTATATAACTAAATAAATATTTAGAGTTGATCCATATGTTGGCATTTTAGTATAATTTGTGTCCCCAAATAAGTGAAAGGAATGGATATATGGAGTAGGCTTGAGGGAAAGGTTTACTAGTCCAACCACCTATAATCAAATCTAGATAAGAATAGAAAGTACTAACAATAGCTAGTGTGATGTCTAGTAGACAAATTCAATGTATTCTCGATAACATTGCAACATGTCTATCATGCCCAACTAACACTTATTAATCATTGTTATCATCGGCTTACATGTACATATATAAAATAGAGTCCTCAATAAAAACCAATGACACTTGGTATAGAGTAAAGTCTATCTGTTAACTTAAGATTTTATTCAAATTTATTTTTAAGGGCATGGTCAAGCTAAACATCAAATTGGTATATAAGACCCCTTTTGTTTGTGGGACAAGGGGGCTCCTTCACACAACCATTTAACTCTTGAAGTCTACGAAGGTATACATACCCTAACCCCTTTAGATTTGAACCTATAACCTCCAAGAAAAAAACAAATATTCTTAACCATTAAACCCACTCAAATTTAAGAAAAATACTCCAAATAAAATATAATACAACAACAATACTTATTCACGATTCTTAATCACTTATTCACAATACTTATTCATTGTTAACTTTTCAAAAATATAAAACATCGTTACTAACCAAAACCATCACCATCACCATCACCATCACTTTTCATAAATAATCTGGACCTTCTTGTACATTTATGACGTGTTACTAACACTCCCATCAAACTAGCCCTAGGGATCTCACCTTATTACGTTGAATGTGTCCACTTGTTGCATTCATAATAGTTTAATTGAAACTCAAATATCGTACTACATATTACAAGTATCGTCAATGATATATTGAACGGTATATATTTTACACATTTAATAAATATGTATACATTTAGACTATAAACCTAAATTTTATATTATTATTATTATTATTCACACAATGTTAATAACAAGTGTTGCATGGTAGTGTAGTCTCTTCCATCTAAATTCTAAAATGGAAAAGCCCATGACTACATTGGCGTAGTCACATAGATAGCATGCTTCTAATTACTATTTATGTTCTCACACTTAATTTTCAAAGTGATCAGTTATACAAGTGTTACTAAAAGATTCATCAATCTTAGCTAGACCGACTAAAGTCAATCTAAAAACTATTCATAAGAATTTATTTACCATTAACTAACTCATAAGGAATACTCAAACTTTGCCAGATACTTCCTCAAATTAGAACCTACAATTTTAATCATGGAATATAACTATTGCATGGATTCTTTTACATTTTAATTCTTCTTACAAAAAATTTAGGTATGCATATCAATATTAACCTATCTAAACTATGATAAATTATTAAATCCGCTAAACTCATTTTATCACAAGGATCCTACTAATCTATCCTCGATTTAATATATCTATAGGATGAGATTTAATCCTTATATTAACTACTGTGCACAATTGCATACAGTTGAATACTTAGTAAGAAATAAATTACGATAAACTTCGATCAATTTCTAAAGATAACATGTTACCTTCTTCGGGAAAAGATAAATTAGTTAAGCAACAATTAGGATTATTTTTGTATCTACTGGAAAGGTTTAACTACCATTAAATAACAAAGCGATCAATTCTCGTATGCCTAACATCAATTAACCTGCAATTTCAGTATATGGAAGAGACAACAAAATCCTAGTGTAATTTCGAGTGATTTCAAGTAGGAAACAATTTATAAGTAAGTAATTTTGTGGCTCAGTCCGGAAGTGATCTAACCACAAAAAGTATTCTATTACATTACACAGTCATATCAATATTTCCAGTGCGATATCAATATTTCATAGGAAAAATTACTTTGGGAAGGTATATATATGATCGCATGGCAGTGCAGATGCAGTGATAAAAGGATAGGGAGAAAGAAAAAGTATTATATTGAAGAGTTTAACTTCATTTACAATCACCATTAAAAAGCGTACATAGGGGCCAATATATATTGGAGAGCCAAAATGCTTATTGCTCAATTAAGAACCAATTCCCATCAACTTCGTTGTGAAACCTAGCATTGGAAAAGACCTAAGGAAGCTTGGGAAGAAAGGATGTGTATGTTCTGCACCTTCTGAAAAGTGGAAAAATAAAAACATTTCATTTTAGAGTTTGAAGCTTTCAAAGACAACATGGACAGTTATGTAAATATCTTGACAGCTAGCTCTTGGAATAATTTATTCAGCGAAGAGACAGTGGAGAAAACGGGAGATCTCATAAAAAAGTTGAACAGGAAAAGGGATGAAATGCATAAATCAATGTATGAGACGGTCTGTCCCATAGGCTATTATTAACCTCTGTCCCATAGGCTATTATTAACCTCGTAGAGTTAAAATTTATTTATTTATTTCTTATATTTTAATATGTGTTTTGTATTTTTAAATGTTTTTTTTACTTTAACCTATACAAGAAAGAAGAGAGATACATAGGGTTGTTAAATCCGATTATAAATTCTTATACAATAAAAAAAATCAATTTACCAAATTAAAAAAATTACAAAATTATTTGTATTTTTCAAATAATAAGTTTAATATTATGCAATACAATAGAAATGTTTTACAAAGGAAGTAAATAATATTAAGTCAAGATATTTGACTTTATACTAAAACTATAGTCCTTGGTGATGCGGGAACCAATAACTCTTTAAAATATTTAGTATTTATAATTATTTTTTATAAATATTATATATTGATGATTAATTTGATAAGATTGCAGCATCACTTTAAACAATGAAGATGATTATATGAAAATATACATTCACTCTTAGATTATATGTCAATCTTGTGTTCTTTGTAAAAGAGATTGTCTCACTAACTAATTTAGTGAGAAATTGTATTGTGAAAGGCATATAATACTAATTTTTTAAATCAAATGGTGAGTAGTCCCTTTATATGTATCAAATATTTCTACATAATTATTTCACAAAAATGTCCTCATGTATGACAAGTCATTTTTTCTATGACAAGTCATGTTTTTTATGAAAAAATTTGTTTGATTGTAATAATTAATGTACTTATAACTCGATGTGCTTATCTCTAAGTTAATGTCAAGTAGTGGTAACTTGCCTTCATTTCTCATGAATTTATAGTGTTGTTGATTATTACATAACCACATAATTAGTGATGATGATTGTTACTATCTATTGAGATTAATTTTGATTTATCGGACCCTAAGAAAAATGGTAAGGAATTAATTGATTTTCTTTATAAATTTATTATTATGATTAAGAAGATTTGAAAGAAGCCTTAGTTTTGATGAGTTAACAAGTTAGGAAGGTCAATATTGATACAAATATCACTTTTTTTACAAAAAAAAAAAAAAAACTTGTATTTGATATTTCAAGAAGAAATTAGAATATGCATAATAGGTATCTCTCTAACACTACTAGAGCACTCATTCTCTACTTCAACATCAATAGAAATAATAAACCAACATAAAAGAAAACATGTGCCTAATATTACGATAATCCATATGCACTTGGCTTAGAATGTCAGGGATAATACAAACCAAAAAGAATAAAACAACCTAGAGACTAGCTTCACATATCATCAAACATATAGGTTTTTCCTCCTCAAATCTATTGATAATCAATACAAGGTTTGAATATTTTCTAGGAGGGCTCCTTCCTTGTTTGTTTCAACTTCATATAGGAAACCTTCTTGCAAAAGTAAATCCTCTTTAGAGAGCTTATCTGCCTCCTCATTAACTTCTCCAAGACCATGATTTAAGACGACATTTGTAAACTTGTTTCTTCCCCATTTCACCATGTACATGATTTGGATTAGCAATAAGTTTACGGTCATATTTTTCCCCTTTTCCCATTTAATGATAAGATTGGAGTCCCTCATGATCTTGATGTTTGATATTCATCTTTCTAATGCAATTTTAAGCAGCAACCATAAAGTATGTAATTCAACCATGTTATTAGTCCATTGCCCAAAAGCTAATTTAAAAGAAATAAAATGGCTTTATTTCAAGAATAGTATGCCCTCTACTCCACAAACACTTTGGAGATCCTTGACATGCACTTTCAAAATATCCCCAATCCTTCATTTTATTGACTATTTTTGGACATTTTGGAGTATTACTTACCTTTGTTTTTTCTGGTTTCTTAGTTCCTTTATAAACAAATCTAAATTGCTAACTTGTTGGCATACATGATTGGAAGTAATTCCTTACCTTGGAAAGTTATTTCATTTTGTTTCCAATGATAGATTCAATGTGGGCATACATAAGACATTCTACGAGAAAGTGTTCTTCATACTCCAAGGGTTGTTTTCACGTCATATTATGGAAATTTGTTAGCCCCTATTCCTATACATGGATGGTATTCATATTCAGACCCACTCAATGTCAACAACCACCTTCTTGATTAAAAAATGATATTGTTCTAGGAAAATTGACAAAACATAATTAATTAATATTTCTACAACCCTCAAACGTTTTTGAAAAATAATTCTTCTTTAAAGTCTTCAAAAGATTCAAATAAAACTTTATTAATATGTGTTTTTTGACATACACCTTGGACAATTTATTTTTAGTTTTAATTTCCCTTGCTACAAAAAATACTTAGAAAGAGAAGTGTATACTCCTTTTTATTTTGTGTTTTTCATTTTAGTTTTGATTTTGTTTGAGAAAGTGTTTTGTCAGTGTGAGTTAAGGTTTAGGTTATGAAGTAAATCATGTTCAATCTACAAAGAGAATAGGGGGTGAGAAAATATTTTACAGTCATGGAATTTGTTCCAAGATGTCACAAGATATGTGTAGCACATACACAACACCCCACAAAAGAGTAGGGGAAGGTAGAGAAAGTAAGAATACTCGCCCCACAACAATTAACCATTATGATAGTAGGCATTGACACCACTTCCTTGTGGCTACTTCCATTAACATAAGGACCATGGTATGTTGGGACTTATATGCAATTGTGGACCAACCCTTGTTCAACAACACAAGTATTCCAATAGAGGATGAACACATTCAGTAATCACTTACACAAACAGATCGAAGATCAACACACCAATGTTTTTATGTGGTAAAACCCCTATGGGGAAACATCCACAGCCCCAACCAACGTGGCCACTTGGAGCAATTTATTAATGTAAAATAAAATAGTATAGATAGATTTACAAGAGATTTTCTCATAATCGATCATCAACAAATGACCCTCCATGATCCAGATCTTGAGAGATAAGATCTAGAGGGATTAAATGTTGAGAGAGGAGGAGAGAAAACATAAAATTATTCCATGAAATTAATCACAATAACATTGATGAAAATCCATGAACTAAATACACCATAAAAATATGAGAAAGAGAGAGATTTGGAGAAGAAGGATTCCATTAAGAAGAACCATTACATGCAATGAGGCCAATTTTAGAACCTCTCCTTCCCAACCTTCATTCTCTCTCTATTTCCTTTTTATACGGTATCTTTTTTATGAAGTCAATTTTAATTAGGTTTGACTCTGTCAATTACATAACTATCAAGTTCCCTTTTACAAAAAAAATATGAATATATGACTTATACATATGAAATTAGACTATAATCCCCCCTAATATTCGGATTAATCCTCCCCCATTAGAAAATGATGGTCCCCATCATTTCACCCATGCTTAAAAAAGAGACTTCATTATGTTCATCATACCATCATGATTACAATGTGTCGAGTGCCAATGAAGAGAAGGGTTTTCTGTGATTAACCCATAATTGTGGGTTTGTGGATGACCCATAACCGGGTTGGCAATGGTAATCTTGATGTTGATGTCAACTACAATTTATGGGGTATTTTACATAGGTAAAAAAAAATTCAATAGGATTTAATAAAATCCAAAACAAAAATAAAAAACGAAATGGAAACAACCCTATTTTCCTGACAGTGGACCTCTAGTTGCAATTGTGTTCTACCTTTTGATGGAGATGATGAAATCAAATTCCATTAAAGACCCATTTGAGACATCAAATAAATATTTCCATTGATATAAGATACTTTCTATTTTATAGCCTATGGAGTGAAAAAATGCTTCATGAAACTCAAGGGACTTGCGGCCACACTGTTTTGCAAACATTTGGTACTTCAATCAATCATATCTCACAAACCATGAAACAAAATGAAATTTCGTAAAAACATTTGAGCCAACATAGAATCCTTCACAATGAGTTATAGTACACCCTCGAAAACAATCTGTATGTGTTGTGTCACCTATATAAAGTTTGTAGAATATAGTTTCCCATATTTCATCCATTAATGTGCTCTTATGGTTGCAATGTAGTTGTGGGTAAGCTAAGAAAGGTCTGAAATGAGGTTTCCCAAGCTTCTAGATGCTACATGTAGATTTTTTGAGCCTTAAAATGGTTGCATGAATCTACAATAATGTTGAATATGAGAGAACCGAGCGTAGAGGACCACAAATTATGCCAAGGGTTTGTAGAGAATCCTTGGTTGTTATAGAGGTCATGGAACCTCCATGGGAAGGATGGAAACCTTGCAAAAATTATTAAAATGTTGCAGACCAATGGATGTAGTGAATCCATGTAAGGATGCTCCTGCAATGATGAAAAAATGTCTAAGGGTAGAAAAATCTTGTAATGCATGTGGAACAACTATGATACTTACAATGTATGGCCCATTAAATGGACTCTGAGAGTGCCAAAGGGAGGTTGGATATTGATGCAAATATTTGAACCTAGAATATGCTTCAAACCCTAGTTCCCCTGGAGTGGTAACCCACTCTGATACCAATGATTTAGATATTGAGAGATAAGACACAGAAGTCTTAAATATCGAGAGAGGAGGAGAGATAACATACAATTCTGCCATGAAATTAATCACAAGAACATTGATGAAAATACATGAACTAAATACACCACAAAATATGAGAAAGAGAGAGAGTTGGAGAAGAAGGATGATATCCCTACCAGGTCTAACCCAAAGTATGGCAGCATTTCTAATTTTAGGCTGCTCTATAATTCCTCAAAGGGACTGTCCAAGGATTTGTTCTGCAAATGACTTGATTGAAATTCAAGTCGTGTAGGTCATTCTAATCTATTTTCATTTTATCAAGCTTCATGCTCTTAACCTCAACCTATCATCTCCTATTATCGATCACATTTATGGATCAATACTTCGGTCTCTCATCTCTCAGTTACATTCTTCTCTGTCAAATCGTTGACATGTTGTACTCGTGTTCCTTCTCTATGTAGAACCAACACTATAACCAAATGCACAAACAATCAGACTTGAGACCTATTCCCTTAGATTGGGATCCAAACCAATTACCTCTTCCGAAGAGACTAAAGGCTATGACCATGAATTTGTGCGAGCGTGCTAACTGCACCTTTGGTGACAAGTCTCCAAATGCGAACACATTTGTGCCATATGACCAAATTTTATGACCTCGAGGTTATTTTCACAAATGCCAAAAGGTATTTTTATCACATGCTAAATGGAATGCAAAAACACTTGATGCCACCACATGTTTCATGGGATCCTCAAAATTTACCCTTCTCGTAGATCGACCATATCGTTAAGATCCGAGAAACTATCAACATGAAATAGATCTACATCATTGATTCTCTTTCTTGATCATGATCTAATGGTTGATACTTCTTTTGGATCTCACTTACGATCTAACGGTTGGGATTTAATCAAGTGTTGAGTGGATGCTTAAGGTTATTCCAAGCTCTACATTAAGATCTGACATATCTCATCTATGTTGACCCATCATCCAATGGTTGTCAACATTCCCCACATGAAACAATATGGATCATTGATCTAATTGTGATAAAAAATCTAGCTTCTTTAACCTTTAAAATTGCATGAAGAACCTTATTCAAACAGTCCCTATGTGTCAATCCAATGATTTGACAATCATCGTTCCACTTCATCTATGCACTACATCTTTACTCTAGTCTATAAATGACACTAGATTGTTAATCTCAGGTGATGGTCAATGATCAATGAAACCTACAATGAATCTCTAGGTTTTTCGACCTCTAACAATACCTTAGGGAGGAATCCCTCATTGTTTGGGATTAATTAACTCACTATGGTATTAACCACTTCAATGATCAACCATCGACATTGATCCTCCTATATCAAACACTTGTCTTGATTCTGGAACCTACATATACTCAACCTTGCAAGGATTTGAAACACACAATAACAAACAAAGGGTTCTAACATGCAATTCCACACCCTCAATACAACATACATAGATTTGTAACAATCACAAAGCAATCATCAGAGGGTTTCCACAACCAATCATACTTGAAATAGAGTATTTTCTTCCTTTATGTATTAATCGGAATACACATTAATTTACATATTTTTACATGATGCAACTCTATTCTCTCTTGGCCTTCTAGCCATACTTGGAGTTTTACTCTCAAACCTCTCCTTTGGCCTGATTCCTCATTCAATTGGCCACCTCCCTCATGGCCTAATTTACTCTGTAATGACCAACCTCTATGTCCCTTAGGATTACAATTTATACACAAGGATTATGAAACTAATTACATTTCAGATCCCTAATCCACTCACTCAATCCCTATCTCTAGGATCTCTAGATCCATAAAAGTCCTCATGAGATGTGTTCTCTCCCTAAGATCTCTCTATGTTATCACACTCTTGAGAACAACTCAAGCAAATAGATTTAATTACATATTTTCCTGTCTCAACTCTATCCTATGACCTCTTCTAGAACAATTATAAGAAATTTACAATAATTTCATTAAGGAACCAACTTCTTTAGAAAAAATGAAGACCCCCCTAGGTCTCTTCAAAATGATGATTTTGTGGAGGTGGGATGCTCCTTCATCAGACACCCCGGGAACATAATTTTTCATGATCTTCTAATCATGAGTTCCCACTATTGAAGTCCTCCTGGATCCCAAACTTTATGCTGCAACTTGCTTTCCTCGTTGTCTTGTTTCATTGTTGTTGTCTACAATTTTCCACTTGCTTTGTTAATGTAAATCTTCTTTTCTTATGCATGTCTTCTCTAATACATATTCACCATCATCATCCTCATTTATCCAATCTCTATGTCAATTCTATCCTCTGGTTGGTACATATCCTTGCTGAAAACTTTTAGTTGTTCACTCTGCTGAACTTTACTATTATTGTCCATTGGCTACTGCATTTTCCCTTCAATTATATCTTCGTGATTCTTATTTCCATATTACTTTATGCCACTATTTATTGATACCTTGATCTTCTTCTTAAAATCAGTTTGAGTCAGGTCTGCAATTCGTCTGCGGTATTCATTTCTTGCATCCTTAGCCAACCATTCCTCCATAAACTTTATCTCATTCTCAAAGTTTATCAACTTTGAGTGTTGAATTTGAGGTATGTCTTCTTCAAGAAATAACTCACATCCTATTTCTCTAATCAACATTTCATGTTCATCACTTTCTTTACCTGCATTTTCCATTTTAAATTGAAAAATAAAATTTACCTCTCCCTCCTTAGATGCTAAAAGCACCTCTTCTTCATTGTTAGGTACTTGTGAACATATTTTCTCTCTGGATGTACTTTGTTCTCCTTATGACTCATGTTTCCTCAATGATCTTTCTAGCAACTCAATTTCTTCATTCCATTTGGTAAGCATTACATATGAATACTTATTTTCATCCATCTCTTGGCTATCTCCATGAGCCAATTCTTCTTCTTTGTTTTCTGCAACAACAAATTTTTGGAGTTACCTTCCAACAATTCCATTGGAAAAATGTGGATGGGATCCCCATTGACTATCTTCATGAGACATTTTTGCCTCATCCTCCATCATAATGGACTTTTGAACATGTCTTCCTTCATTTTTTTGATACATTTATGTTTCTTCCTTCTTATTCATGATAGCTTTAGATGATTTTCCATCACTTGCAAATCTTGTAACCACACACAAATTGTCAAATTTAAAAAGGTTAGGCTCTCTAGCCTCCTTTAATTTCCCTGTCAGCATATCCTCATGCTAATATGAACTCTCCAAAGCACTCATGAGACTTCCTCCAAGTATCTCATCTTCACTCTTCAAGCAGTCTGTGAGACCCTCATCGGGTCTCCTTTCAACATCATCCTCTCCAAGGATGTATCCCTACTCTGGTTTACAATAGTGAACTTTTCCTTCATTCAATGGCCTCAATCTATACTCAGTTCCTCTTATTTTTTCCTTATCTACCCAAGTATTCATCCTATGCTTTATGTCTCTCAAGATTTCCCTAAGTTTCTCTTCAAATAACTGCATTATTGGCCACTTGACCTTCTTCACTTTCCACCCTCGTCTCTGGTTCTCTGCTTTCTTACTCTATAGAAACATATGTATGAATTTTAACCTCTCCTTCAACTTATCCATTTCTTTGTCATACTCTTCTTGACTCATCCTCTTTCTCATGTCATTTTCCTTGGCATATTTTCTTCTTTTGTTGTGACTTCCCTCTAAACCTTTGCAAAGACCATCAGTAGCCATTGTCCTCATCTCCCTTTTTGAAATTTCCTTTGTCCACTTGTGGACTGTACTCAATCCTCTTTACTTAGAAAGTCTTTATACCTGACTCCCCATACCTCATCAAGATATTCTCCTTGAGCTTGACCTTTTGGTATACTTGTTTCTTTCTTCTACAACCTATTGAGAAACCTATGCTCCTCTTGGCTTCTGTAGATCCACTTTCCTTCTTTGAGAACATTCAACTTGTCCTCCTCATCCCAACCTCATCTAGAACTATCAAGTTTCTACCACAATTCTCTTCCATGAGCTCAAATGCTCTTCCTTATTAAGAACACGCCAATTTCTTTGGTACAACTACTCCTAGTTGTCATAGTTGTTATCCAATATCTCGTGTCTACTTAATATGCAAACTATCTCAAAACCAAAGTTAGCATAAAACATATCAATCCTTCCTTCAAGATTTATTTTCTTGATCTTGACCTCTAACAATTGTTTCTTTGTTCTGTCATATTTCTCAAATTTGAACTCCTATTTGTAATTTTCCCTGCATCCATTTTCTTTTCAAGAGCATCAACAATCTCTTTCCATTCTCCATAAATCCATGCTTATACCTGTCAACATGGACTTCAGATTTATTATTAATAAAATAAATATGTTACCTAATACCTCCTTCAATGTGCAGACATTATGTTGATGTCCTTTCTCCAATTTTGGCGTCCTTCCAATGTTGTCATTGTAACAATTTATGCAACCCCAATGAGAATTTTAATTTTCTTTGATTTATTCTTCAATCTTGAAGAGAAATTTACTGGCTCTGATACTAAAATGATATCCCTTCCAAGCCTAACCCACAATATGGAAACATTTCTAATTTCAGGATGCTCCATAATTCCTCAAAGGGACTATCCAAGGATCTGTTCTATAAACGACTTGATTGAAATTCAAGTCCTGTAGGCCATTCTAATCTCTTTTCATTTTATCAAGCTTTGTGCTCTTAAACTCAACCTATCATATCCTATTATCGATCACATTTATGGATCGATACTTCGTTCTCTCATCTCTCGGTTACAATATTCTCTGTCAAATCATGGAGAGGTTGTACTCGTGGTCCTTCTCTATATACAACCAAAACTATAACCAAATGGATAAAAAATAAGACTTGAGACCTATTCCCTTATACCAGGCTCCAAAACACTTACCTCTTCCCAAGAGACTAAAGGTTGTGACCATGAATTTACACGAGGGTACTAATTGTACCTTTGGTGCCAAGTCTCCATATGCAAACTCCTTTGCCACATATGACCAAAGTTTATGACCTCGAGGTTATTTTCACAAATGTTGAAAGGTATTTTTATCACATGTTAAATTTAATGCGAAAACACTTGATGTCGCCACGTGTTTCTTTGGATCCTCAAACTTTACCTTTTTCACAGATCGACCGTGTCGTTAAGATCCAAGCAACTATCAACGTGAAATAGATCTACATTGTTGATTCTCCCACTTAATCATGATATGATCCTTGAGACTTTTCTATATCTCGCTTACGATCTAATGGTTGGGATGTAATCAAGTGTAGAACGTATTCTTAAGGTTACTCCAAGATCTACATTAAGATATGACAACTCTCATTTGCATTGACCCACGATCCAACAGTCATCAACATTCCCGACACGAAATGATATGGATCGTTGATCTAATTGTGATCAATAATCTATATTCTTTATCCTTTAACACTGCATGGAGAACAATAATCAAACGGTCCCTATGGCTCAATCCAATTATCCGATAATCATTTTTCCACTTCATCTTTGCACTGCATATTTACTTTGGTCTGTAAATGACTCTAGATTTTTAATCTCAAGTGATGGTCAATGATTAATGATTAATGATTATAGATTATCCTCTGTTAGATGAGGGTTTATCTGATACAACCTCCAATTACTCTCCAGGGTTTTTGACCTCCAACAATACATTAGGAAGGAATCCCTCACTGTTTGGGATTAATTGAACCACTATGGAATTGACCACTTCAATGATCAATAATCGACATTGATCATCCTGTATCAAACACTTGTCTTGATTATGGAACCTTCATATAATCAACATTGTAGGGATTTGAAACACACAATAATGAACAAAGAGTTCTAACATGTAATTCCACACCCTCAATACAACATACAAATATTTGTAACAATCACAAAGAAATCATCAGAGGGTTTCCACAACCAATCATACTCGAAACAAAGTATTTTCTTCCTTTCTTTATTAATCAGAATACACATTAATTTTCATAGGTTTACATGAGGCAACTATATGCCCTCTTGGCCTTCTAATCGTTCTTGGTTTTTCACTCTCAAAACTCTCCTTTGAATTGATTCCTCATTTGATTTTCCACCTTCCTCTTTGCTACACCTCAATATTGCTCAATTTGATAAGTGTCGCATGTTCCTCTCAACTATCGTAAGTGTCGCATGTTCCTCGCAACCGTCGCAAGTGTCGCATGTGTTCACAAGTGTCGCAAACATCAAACAAAGCATGTTTCCATGATAAAGACACCAAGGAGACACTTATAATACCTCATACATTTGAATTGGAGGAAGGAGAATGATCTACTGAAGTCAAGAATATTTTGCCATCTGAGAGGAGCTCTTAAACTAGGGTTTTGAAGGGGAGCGCTCCTCTACATCAGCCTTAGGAGCGTTTGCACTCCCCCACAAGCTATTGGGGAGAGTTATAACAACAAACCACTTCTCTGCAGGAGCACTACCCATCCTTGGAGCACTGGTGCTCTCCTTGAGCCTCCTAGGGAGCGTTATAGCGCCCTGATGCCCCTTTTGAGGGAGCGCTATCTAATCTGGGCAGTGGTTGATTTTGTTGAGGAGAATTAGGGAAGGATATTTCATGTTTGGAAGGTAGTTGCATTTAAATTCTTGGTGCAACTAGAAGATCCCTGATCCAAGGAGGGAATTCCTCAACCTACCCTAAATATACCTCAAGAGGTTAAGCCTCTCTTAACCTATTTAAGCAGGCTCTATGATGGTGAAAGGGGGAAGAATTGCTAGCATGAAACCTATGATCTCATAGGAAACATACAATGAACTAAAGGAGAGTGATCAGTGAAGTTGTTATCATCCAGGTTGTGGATCTTTTGAGCAAGGGTTAGACAAAGGGGACTTGACGAAGCTATCGCATTCGCATCTATGATTGTAAGTATTGTTGTCATTGTTTTCATTAATATGAAACGCTTGGCCTGTTTCTTTCTAGTTTGTGTCTGATCTTACATGAACTTATCATTGATAGATAGATCTGTTTTCAAGCTAATATCAATAGAGTAGGAAGTGGTCGTACTTTGTTTGTCTACAAGGCTCATCGAGGAGCGGAAGATTGGATCTCAACTCGGAGCGTGCAGGGAAAAACATCGATAAAGAGGTACTTTTTTTCTCCTTCCTTCTCATGCATTAGTTTGTATAGATTTGAAAGGAAGTCAGTGTCCATGTTAAGCACTTTTTGTCTTAGAGTTTAGGGTCTAGCTCTTTGAGGAAATCTACCTGTCCGCAGGGAGATTTTCCTACAACACTCTTGGCCTAAATTACTCTCTAATGTCCAACCTCTATGTCCCTTATGATTACAATTTGTACACAAGGATTCTGAAACTAATTTCATTTAAGATCCAAAATCCACTCACTCAACCCCTATCTCTAGGACCTATAGATCCATAAATCCTCATGAGATATGTTCTCTATTCGACAACACAGGCATTCCAATAAAGGATGAACACCTTCAATAACCACTCACATAACCAGATCAAATATAAACACACCGATGTTTTCACATGGTAAAACCCCTACGGGGAAACATCCACGGCCCCAGCCAACGCGGCCACTTGGAGCAGTTTATTAATGCAAAGAAAAAGATTACAAAGAGATTTTACAAGAGAGTTTCTCACAATCGATCATTCGGAAAATGACCCTCCATGCTCTTTAAATAGAGATCATGGACCAATCGGGTGTTAATCCATGGATCAATGCTCATTAAGATCGAGGAGAGTATGAACCCTCAGATCACTCTATGTCGGGAACATATCATGACCGTTGGATTTCCTAACTACAAATGCATACTAATGCATACTAAAGAAACACAATTTTACCTAACGACACATTAGACCAAGTATATCTTAACTAACTCCTAAGTGTCTAAATATCCTAACATCCCCACTTAAAAACAACTTGGGATAGGATTGAAGGATTTACAATAGTGACACAATAGGAGAAGGAAGGAGGCATTAGAGCCTATCCCCCCTTAATGACAACTTCCTAAAATCCTAACATAGATTGAAGTTTGGAGAACTTCACTTCTGTAAGAGACTTTGTGAAAATGTTTGCAACTTGATCTTCTGTAGGGCAAAAGAGCACTTCAATAACTTGATCATGAATGAGTTTTCTGATGAAGTGCATGTGTAGCTCGATGTGCTTGTTGCGTTGATGTTGAACTGGTTCTTTGGCGAGATTGATGGCACTTTGATTGTCACACCAAAGGATGGTCGGATGCTATTGCTCGAATCCGAACTCTGAAAGGATCTGTCGAAGCCACAAGGCTTCCTAACTTGCATTTATCGTTGATCGGTACTCTTCTTCTGTTGAAGAAAGTGAAATAGCCTGTTGTTTCTTACAGGCCCAAGTGACAGGTCTTGAACCAAGGATGAAAACATAACCTGTAGTAGAATTCTGATAATCAGGGTTGCCGGCCCAATCTGAATCAGTGAAACCAACCAATAAAGGAGTCCCCCCTGAACTATAATGTATCCTGAAATGAACTATACCACAGACATAGAGAAGTATCCTTTTAGCCGTTTTCCAATGGAATTCATGGGGTGTTTGCATATACCGAGAAACAAGACCAACAACAAAGGAAAGATCAATACGGGTATGAATCAAGTATAAGAGGCTACCAACTAACTGACGGTACAGGGTGGCATCAACTTCAGGAGAAGTACAGGTGGCAGTAATCTTGACTCTAGACTGGAAGGGAGAAGGGGTTGGTTTAAAATCATCNAGTAAGGATAAGGTCATCAACATAAAGGAAAAGGATTATGAGATGGCTTCCTACTTTCTTGGTATAGACATTAGGATCAAAATGGCATCTAGAGAATCCAGTGGCAATAAGAAAGTTGTCCATTTTGACATACCAAGCTCGGGGAGCTTGTTTGAGACCATAAAGAGATTTCTTGAGGTGACAAACAAGGCTAGAGTCATTATGGACATATCTAGGAGGTTGTTCCATGTAGATTTCTTCTTTCAAATCTCCACGCAAGAAGGAAGATTTAACATCCATTTGATGGACCTCCCATTTATGTGAGGTGGCAAGGGCAAGAACAAGGCAAATGGAATTCATTTTGGCTACAAGGGAAAAGGTTTCATTATAGTCAATTCCTTCAACTTGGGAAAATCCTTTGGCAACTAACCGAGCCTTGTGTCTTTCAACACTTCCATTTGATGCATACTTAGTTATGTAGACCTATTTACATCTGACAAGTTTTCTTCCTTTTGGAAGAGGTACAAGATCCCAAGTATTGTTTGTCATTAAAGAACGATACTCTTCATTCATTGTTGTATCCCAATATGGATGACCTGAAGCTTCTACAAATGTCTCTATATTGTGAGTCTCTGAAACTTGAGCCAAAAGAGAAGAGGCTCGCTGAAACTGTTAACATGTTCGACGCTAATCTTAAGGATCATCGACAAGATCACCTGTTGCTTGTCATGTTGAACGGACCCATCTAGGAAGTGGTGGAACTGGTGCTTTTTCAGGTTCAAAGGACTCATCTGGAGGAATGTCAACAGGCGGAGGTGGATTATCATCTGAAGAAGAAACCAGAATAGGAACAGAAGAAGGCACAAATGCCGAAGATGTCTCGTAGGTCGAAGAAGGCACAACTGTCGAATTAGGGTCACAGGCCAAGAGATTTTCATAAAATTTAACATATCTTCTAAGAATAATTTAATCACAATGTGGTTGAAGAATTCTATAACCTTT
>JZKD02S1629924.1:20339-61890 GCA_000966675.3 Picea glauca
TGTCTGGCGAAAGGTGTTTGACCTCTTAAAGTTGATTTCTATTGGTCATCAAAGAGACTTAACAAATGTTAGACAAACCAAATAGAGTTAAGTTGACAGTAACAACATACTCTATTAATTATCCTTTATTAATTCCATTTTAACTGCCAATATTTGTATAGTTGTTTTGAAAAATTTGTAATACAAAGAAAGTTGAATATGAGCAACATTTCCTCTTAAATTACCCTATCCATAATAAAAAACAACTTTAACCAATATCGCAATTCAATCAATAAAAAGTAACTTCACTGAATATCAATACTTGTTTTGCAAAATTTGTAATACAAAGAAAGTTGAAGATGAGAAACACCCTATCCATAATAAAAGTAACTTTAACCAATATCACAATTCAATTAATAAAAAGTAACTTCACTGAATATCACAATTCAATCACTCTTGAAGAATCATTGACTTACTCAACTCAAAATGAATGATAATTTAATTTATAATATGTTTAAATATAAAAAAACAATAATTTAAAAAATATTTGATCTTAAAAGATGGCACATGTCATTATCTTAATCATCATTTATCCTTTATTAATTTCTAACATTTTTTTCCTCGAAAAAAATCATATTTTTATTTCCGGGAAGAAGCCAAAATACATTCTTCAAGGTACCATTGCATATGACAAAAAGGTAAGATGTTGACCAATAACCAATGACTCCAAATTTGTTTAGCATTCTAACTTACTATTTCAGTATATTCCTCCCAAAAAACTCTTTTATAAGTCGACCAACAAAACCACAAAATAGGGTTTTAAAAATATTCATAGACCAATACTGACATATATACAATTTGTATTCCTCCCACAAACATTGTTTAAAAGTAAGAAATAAGACATGACCTCGAGCTAAGTAAGGAACCCTCCAAAATATCTTCTTCTACAATAGTATTTTGTAAATAGTGTAGTCCCTCCTTAAATAAGGAGTCTGCTTATTTTTTGAGCTCCTGAAAGATATGTGCAAAGGTGATCATATAAAACCTTCTAGCACGATCCTTTTTATGCATGGCTATATTTAGTAATTTAGAGTTTTGTACCTGAAGTGAGTCATTAATCTAGTTGACCCTGAATGTTGAGACCCCAAAGACCTAGAGGCATACCATATCTTTATTTATTGTAGACTTCATGAGTAATAGCAAAGACATGAACTCACTTAGGTTGTTTGTACCCAAACCTATGTTTTCTTTTCCAGTGAAATAATATAACTATGAGAGGTAGAGAAAATAACCCACACCACATAGCTAACCTATTTTCTAACTAGCTCCATTGAAAAAGCTCAAGGAGTGATTTTTATCTATCACCAGATACTCCACTCTTCTTTGTCTTCTTATTTTGTCTTTGATCTAAAAATTTGGTAATAATTCTAGTGATTGTGCTACAACTTGAAATGTTAGGGTTTGAGTATCTTAAAATATACAAGCATCATGGGCTAACCAGATCCTCCAGATGACTAGGAAAGGCACAACCCTTAATTGTTCTAAATCCCTCCTCCCAAACCAATCTTTAAAGTTATCATCTATAATCCCCTTCATCCATAAGTTCTAGAGATCCATTAAATCTTCCACCTCCTTCCACACTTGCACAAATTACGGGAAACTCAAAAATAGATGTGAGTTAGTTTCTTCGTGAGACTTGCACATACAACACCAACCTGGCCCAATTTTGTTCATTTTCTATAGTTTGTCCTAAGTCAAAACTATGTCCATTAACACCAACCACACAAACAAGGTGCATTTGGAAGTTACTTTTACTTTCCAAAGTTTTAACCACTACCATATATGTTCTCCATTTGTAGGAGCTTCTAATGATAAATATCCCATTTTTACAAAATAAACACCCCCTGCATTAGTACAATCCCATCTAATCTCATCGGTAGTTTATTTCAATTTGATGTGAGCTCTTTTGAGCTTTGTTGGATATTGGTCTTAGGTTTTCCCTTAATCAAAATCCAAATCTAAATCATGTGTCGTAAGCCATCCTTGTGTCCAGTGATTAGTGTCCTCAAGCTTGTCAGTCTCGTTTAATGTATATATCCCTAGTTCATGAAGATTCCCTATAAGGTCTTGTATGAGAAAAATTGCATGTCCACATCCTAGGATAGCATCAAATCCAATCCTTACCTAGGTCCTATTTCCTACCATCCATGCCAGATAATTCCTTATTACAGGAAAATCCATGGAAAGATATTTCCATTGATTAGAAGAATTTTGTATATTCTTTCTGTCAGTTCTAATCCAATCAAGCAATGATTTTGGAGCTATATATTTCTATATGAAAATCATGTTGATATTATGGTAGTTTTGGGAGGTATTAACCTCTACGTGTAACCTTTAACGAGACTAGAATATTCTAGGAAGTAAGAGAAACCCTACACATATGTGTAGAAAACCTAGAAGACATGTCGGCTCAATAAAATAATTAATATTTAAGTGTTAACCTATAAAAGAAGAAGTTGGATTGGGCAGGTGACAAAGAGCACTATAAATAAGAGGGCTCTATAGCTCATTTTTCATTCACATTCTCACAACTGCATAAAGACTAGTGGTGCACAAGTTTGGAGAGGGAGTGCAACTGCAGCTACTACAACTAGGATTTTGGTCTTTGGTTATGGTTTGGAATTTTTGATTTGGTTATGTTTTGGAATATATGTTTGGTATGCTATCCTTACAGAGAGATATGTTATCTTGGTTTTCTATTGGTTTTAATATCCGCTTCATAAATTATTTTGTCTGTCAAGGTTAAAGGTGCTCGAGGGTGGTTGCGTGCCTATGGTTGGGTGACAATATTGTTATATTGTCTATGGAAAAATGAGCACTTCTCTTTTATTCTAATAGGTTATGGTCCCACACTATCTTCAGAGAGTCTAACCATTGGAATATAGATTGGGAAGTTATTCGTTAAGCTCGGTGTGGTACCAGTTACAGTTGCAGCTAGGTTTTTTTATTATGCAGTTGCAACAAACCCTAACCCTTGTGTTCGAGAACTTATGGTCAAGAATTTGAGATAATTCCTTGAAATCCTGGTGCACCCTAGCCTAGTGCACCTCTTGGTATCCTCATCTAGAAAAAATGTTAGGTTTTAATTTTTTATCAAAGTCAAATTCAAAGGTTGACTTCTGGTCAAATTGATTTTGTGATCAAATTTGAAATTTTTAGAGTTTCTAGCTTATTCTAATCATTGAATCTAATCTCCTCTTGTCAAGATGATATCTATTTTCATATTAGAAGACAAGTTGGATGATGTTACAAAACTCCAAAGGTATGCACTTGTATATGTTATCCAAGTTATATCATCTAGCAAAACATGGGTGTGTTTGCAAGGAAAGTACTAGAGACCATATCCAAGTTGTAATGTTTGATTCAGTGCATTCAAAGGAACAAGCGCACGCTCCATAGCAATGAGGTTTCAGGTTCCAAGTTTGATTAAATTGTTAAAATTTATATATATCAAGGGTGGTAGTTGCTACATTACAAACTGTGAAAGAAGTCTTTGAAAGATTATATTATTATTAGGTGCAATGAAATACTTGAATACATATGAATACTATTTATATAGATGCTTATTGTACTTGTTCGCAAGATGAACTAACATCTCCTCTAGATAGATGTTTATTGTTTTTCTCTTGTTGTTCTTGTTCCGAGAAGGTACCCTTGTCATAGAAGAAGTTTATAAGGATGACGCAACACTATATGGGAAACAATCAGAACAGATAGAAACAAACTTAAAGAGACTCATATGAGTTAGACTCGAAGGAAGTCAGGAATCAAAGAAAACCAAAATAGGCTTGTGATAATTTACAGAAATAAAAGAGAGATCCAACAGATGGAAGCATGGACTCTCTCATATGGAGGGAGTTGATCACATAATTACAAAATAAGAGAATGCATATTTCTCATTCATGCATGGATTTGAGACTAGGAGGGAGCTAATACCCAACTATATGATCCATTGAAGAAGAATTTGTAAAGACTATGAAGTATCTATCCATGTTCTTCATTAGAAGTAGCAGCCATGTTAAGCAACACATGTTCAGTTTGACTCTAGAAGAAGTCTTCTTCAAAAAGAAGCCTTGAATATCTTTGGTTGTCCATCTACATTTATGTTCATATGGCGGAAGGAAAAAAATTTGAGCCTTCGGGAAAGAAGGGCATGTAATTTATATAATATTCCATGGACTCCAACATTGAAGAGAAACATGAGAAAGAACATGAAGATTCCAAGAAAGAAAGAAAAGTCAGAACAACCAATTGTACCAGTTTGAACCCACTAAGAAGCAGTCAAGTAGAAGGAATGGAAGGAAGTTGTGATCAAGAACAATGTATGTGAGAAATTGTAAGCATTGATAGATATAAGGTGAGACTTGGGACTAGAGGGTTCTCCCAAAAGGAGGGAGAAGACTATGATGACATCTTGTTCCAGTAACCAAACATACCTCTACCTGATCCATTATATCTTCTGCGGTATCCATGGGTTGGAGTTGACATCAGATGAATGTAAAGATTGTTCTTATCGAATAGAGTAATTGAAAAAGAAGTCTATGTAGAGAAACCTCAAAGTTTTGAGGTATACCAGAAGGAGACCCTTGTATACAGAAAGAAGAAGACCTTCTATGGATTCAATCAAACCTGGTGCAGAGCCTCTAATGTACAACAAAAGCATGGTGAAAACTTCCTATGACAGAGGAAGTATTTTGAAATGGTTCTTCAGAAGTCTGGGATGATGGATTGTGAATCCATGGAAAACTCCCATGATGATAGATCTGAAGAAGTTGAGAGACTTTGATCAAGTATAATTGTCTCTGTATCGACAATTTATTGGCTCGTTGATGTATTTGGAGAATACTAAACTGGGTATTTTCTTTGTGGGACGTTTGAGTTATGATATACAACTGCATGGATTTATCGATTCAGATTGGGAAGGGAGTGCATATGAAAAAATAAGTGCTACATGGATATGTTTCAGTTTGAGATTTTCCACGATGTCATGGGCTAAAAGGAAACAGAAGTTTGTTGCACTCAGAAATACAAAAGCAAAGTATATTGCATCTTGTGATTCTTGTATGGAAGCAGTGTAGCTTCATAAGTTGGTTTCTGGATTGTTTGATCAGGTGTTGGATTTGACCGTGATATATGTTGATAACCAGAGATGTGTGAATATTTCAAAGAACTCGATATTCCATGATAGGTCGAAGCACTTTGAGATCAAGTATTATTTTCTCGATGATAGAGTCCAGAGGGGTTAAGTGGTTCTCTAGTATATCTTCACAGATGAGCAGATAACATATATTTTGGTAAAGCCTGTGTCCAAGATGAAAAGTTTGTGTACTTAAGGGACAAGCTGGTACTCGTGGAGATGACTTCCTTATTGGAAAAGGAAGAGATTACTACCGATTTTGGAGGGAGCACTGATATGTTATTGATTTATGGGAAATCATTTTCCAGTTCAAAAAATGGTACAGGTTGGACAGTCACCTTCCAGTCTAAAAAGTGGCCCAAGATTTCTGACGGACAAGCGTTTTCCATTACAGAAAATGGTCCAAATCGGACAATCATTTTCATAATCAAAATGGTATGATATATCATTGATGTACCATAGAAAATGATTCCCCTTTTGGCCATTGTGGGGTAATGGTCTAGGAAAATCATTCTTCTTGGCAGTCACTCTGACTAGTGGTCAAGAAAAATGGTTCACCTCTTTGGGCAGTCGTTCTTTCGAAGTTCATAGTTGTGAGCAGTTTCGAAGAATTTTCTGTTATATGAGGTTGGTGTAAGACAATCATTTCCATTAGGAAATGGTACAGACAGTCATTCCATAGGGAAGACTCATTCTCTTCAGGTTGCATTGTGATTGGTACTGGAATAATGACCTAGTTCGGTGAATGGTCCAGGTTCAACAGTCAGGGACAAACATTCCTTAGGGAAGACTCATTCTCTCTAGGTTGCACTATGATTAGTGTCATAGAAATAACCCAGTTAGGTGAATTGTTCCAGGCTCAGAAATCAGGGACAATTATTCTTTTATTCTTGGGAAGAATAGTCGAGATAGCCCATTGATAATGTTTTTACTTTTCAAGGTAAAATGCTCTTCCATATCTCACATATTTGAGTGGAAGAATGGACCAAATAACTTATTTTGTATCATGATAATGTTTATGCAGGTTGATATCAGATGACATGATTTTTTTGGAGACTAAATGTCTCTAGAAAATAATTGTATGCTATTGCGGTGGATGTGATCCACTAATAGTGAATATGTGTCACTGGTTAGTAGTCATGCGCTACTAGGAGTGGTTGTGTACCACTGGGTAGTGATTTTGTACTACTATGGATAAACATAGTTGTGTTCTATTGGATGGAATTGTTCTGATTTCCATAGAGACTACCACTAGTGTTGGAGATGATTTATAGCTAGATGGATAGTCAATGTCCTGGTGGATAGACATTCTTCCTATGGAGAATGGTCCAGGTTGACAGATAGCTGACATATCATGGAATTGTATTTTCATAAGGCATAGGTTGTAGCCCGATTAGGAAAATAGTTCAATACTGATATTCTCCTGAGGAAGAGTTACTAGCCCGATAGGTTGAATAGTTTTCCCCCCTAAGGACACGGCATCCCAATTAGGGTTGTTTATATGGGACCGATATTTTCTAAGGAATATAGGTAGAGATGGAGCTCTATGGTACATATGAATCGATTAGAAAATAGTCTGAGACTGGCATTCCTGTAGGAATGGTCTCTTTATCCCATGGCATGGATTTCAACATCTGTTGGGACAATCATTATTCTAGGACGTATGTCTGGATTAGAAGAATGCTCCTTGTATCAGTCTGTGGAGTGAGTGACTTATTCAGCATCATGCTCGATTAATCAGGTGGAGTGTGGCTTCAAGAGATGATGCAGTTGATGTTATCAGATGATACTGATAGTGGTGATGTTGCTAATGAGTTGATCTACGTGATCATGAGATAACATATGTGGCTATGATGATGTTATCGGTTTAATGATATTTATATGCTCAATACCATTTCCTTTAATACCTCCCTAGATAGGAGGGAGTGTTGATATTATGGTAGTTGTGAGAGGTATTAACCTCTATGTGTAATATTTGACAAGAATAGAATATTCCGAGAAGCAAGAGAAACCCTAAACAGATGTGTAGAAACCCTAGAATACATGTCGACTCAATAAAAGAATTAATATTTAATTGTTAACATCTAGAGAAGAAGTCGGCCTAGAAAGGTGACAAAGAGCACTATAAATAAAAGGGCGCTAGAGCTCATTTGTCATTCACACTCTCACAACAACATAAATACTAGTGGTGAGCAAGTTTGGAGAGAGAGTGCAGTTACAGCTACTGCAATTGGGATTTTGGTCTTTGGTTATGGTTTGGAATTTCTGATTTGATTATGGTTTGGAATTTTTGTTTGGTATGCTAGCCTTGGAGAGAGATACAATATTTTGGTTGGCTATCGGTTTTAAGATCTTCTTCCAAAATTATTTTGTCGGTCAAGGTTAAAGGGGTTCAAGGGTGGCTGTGTGCCTATGTTTGGGTGACAACATTGCTATATTGTCTATGGAAAAACAAACACATCTCTTTTATTCTAAAAAATATGACCCCATAAACTCTCCTTATTCATCATCCTCCACAAAGATTTTGTAGCAAGTGAGTGACCAAATAGATTAATATCTTTGAGGTCCCATACCCCTAACTTCTTAGTTGTTGCAATCATTTTCCAGGTTGTTAAATGAGCACTCTTGAACTCACATAATCCTTTACAAAGGTAGTTTTAACAACACTTCCTAATCCTATTAATAATTCCCTTGAGAATATGAGGTAGGGTAAGCCAAAATACTGGAATGGATTCAAGGATAAAATTTATGAAAACAATCCTACCACCCATAGAAATCCACTTGTTGCACCAAAATTTTAACCTTTGATCGATCCTGGAAAGTAGCCACATCTAATATTCCAATCCATCGTTGTTAGGTTTTAATATGAAGCCTGGGTATTTAACACCTTATTCATATTCCAAGTGCTAAAATTTAAAAATCATTCCAATTATGTCAGCTAAGGTGCCCTCCAACCTGAAGGAGTATAAAGCAGACTTATCCAAATTTATTTCCATCCTAGTAGAAACATAGTATAAATGAAATATTTCTTTCATTTTTTGAATTTACCTCACAGATCCAAGACTAAATAGTAATATGCCATCCTCAAAAATTATATGAGTAAGAGAGAATCCCCTTCCAATCGATACCCCTTGCAGTTGTATGTGTCTTATTACATGATGAGTATCTCTACTAAGGCCCTTAGTGACTAGTAGAAAAAGGTAAGGTGGCAAGGAGCATCCTTGGTGAATGATGCAGGAGCATCATCAGCAAAGCACATGTGGAGAGAAAACTCAATTCCCTAACACGCCTTTTGAATCATTCTGGAATCTTAAACGTTGGTGTTTCCTACAAATATTTTTCAATGGATTGAAAACTGAAGAAGATCTAAATGCTGGAAGTTGAATGATCGCGAGGTATCTAGGATTTTCACTCTTAGACTTTAATGTAACGGTGCTTAAGGGGTAGTTATTTTTTACTTCTATAATATAGGTAGTCAGAGGTAACCCTAGGAACCCTCTAGTATAAGCAGAGGTGTTGTATGCCCAAATGAGGATGTTGGATATTGGGCTACTGGATACGATGGTAGCTGCAAATTAGTAGGAAATTGTTGTGATTTAGTTGTTACTAAATTTTAGTTATTGTTGTTCTATCATAGTGTTACACATCAAAATTACTCACTTCAATAGTGTCACAAGTGTCATCATTACAAGTGTTGTAAGTGTCACATCTTGTCCGCAAGTGTCGCATCTTGACCATAAGTGTCGCAAGTGTCACAAACATCATACTTCCATATTGCCTATGTCATGCCTCTAATGACATCATAAGAACACTTAAGACACCTCAAAGACTAGTTTTGAAGAAGAGAAATCACTTGATAAGGAGTAAAAGCCTTTTGCCACTAGAAAAACCACTAAAAAGTCAATTTTTGGAAGGGAGCACTCCCCTATGCTCTATTAGGGAGAGTTGGCGCTCTATACCCTTTTCCAGGGGAGAGTTCCAACACTCTGTGTCCCTTTTGAGGGAGTGTTGGCCTTTTTTGGGCAAATTTTGGTTTGTTGGAGGAAATTAGGGAAGAATCCCCTCAATATCTGAAATTGGTTGGATTCGAATATGAGTTCAAGGCATGATCTTAGGGAAGATCCAAAACTGAAGGAGAGGAATCCTCAACTTATCCCAAAGATATCTCAAGTGGTTGGGCCTCTCCAATATTATATAAGGAGGCCTTCTCATGGTGAAAGGGTACATGGTACATAGTAGATGATATAGAAAAGATTGGAGGTATGAAACCTATGATCTCATAGGTAATATACAATACATGGATAGAGAGAGAGATACCAAACTTATGATCTCATAAGTGGTATTGTCATTGAAGCATAATGAGTGTATATTACTTGAGAAAAGGGGTTGGACAAGGAGAGATGGAAGAAGTTGTTGCACCTTCATCAGAGGATTGTAAGTATCTTCATTTGTTCTCATTAATATACATACATGTTTGGCATGTTTCTTTCAAGTTTATGTTTGTTCCACATGAACTTTTCTTCAGTAGATAGATCTGTATTTAAGCTAATATCAGTAGAATAGAAAGCTTTTTGTATCCTTGTTTTTTCTACAGGACCTATCGAGGAGCTTAGGATTGAAGCTCAACTTGGACTTTGCGAGGACAAAGGCCATTTTAAAAGGTACACTTTTCTTCTTCCTCTTCATTCATTAGCTTAATTAGATCTAAAGGGATGTCAGTGACCAATGATAGCACCCTTTATGTCTTGGTTTTAGGGGTCTATATACCAAGAGGGAATCCGCTTGTCCACAGGAGGATTCACCTGTAACACATAGTTGTATCCATTTTACATTTGAATGAAGATAACATAGGGATATTGATCCAAATGTGTGGTTTTACTGTTGCTTAAACCTTCTCCGTTATTTTGAGTTTCATGAATGTATGAGTTATACTGTTGAATGTATGAATCTGTGAAACATTAGATAAGTTTCACGTGTTTATCTTCCACGAACTTACACAAGGAGTGCATATTGTCTGCAAGGAGTGCACTGACAGAGTTTGATTCAACTAGGAGCTGAGGAAAGATAATGTGGAATTTGTATGTAGGGTGTGCATATTGTCCACAAGGAGTTAGTCGACATATTTTTTCAACCAGAAGATTAGGAGGAGTAGCTCGAGAGGTTGATTGCAAAAGTGTGTGTGAAGGTCTATTGCAAGGCATGCACAGATCCAAAATATTACTAAGTTTCAAAGAAAACCATTTAAAGAGTTAAAGGTTCGGACGAAGACAAGCTCTGAAGAGTTAATGGGAGAAATCTTCAAAAGGGAGGAGCCTTTAAGGTTTTTTCTAAAGCGACGATCAAGATCCACCCATGAGAAGTAGAATCATTCCAGACCATCTGATCTGGGAGAAGTTGTGCGATGGTTATCCATAAGTTTCTTTCGGGAATTCGTAAATTGAAAGGTTTGGGGTGTCAAAGGGTGAAAAACATTGAAGTCCGAAGTTTTGAAGAGATCCCAACCGTCGATTTTGAAGGATAAGTGTCACTAGTTCGTGAGACCCGAAGAAGAGATGAGGGAAAAGAGAGATCGCTCGAAGCAAAGTAAGAGAATAATCTCAGTCGTCGATCAAGAGAGGCATGTGGCGCTTGATCTAAGATTCTAGGTACGGAATACTTCAGAGAAGAGGAATGTTAAGACATGTAAAACTCCTGAATATCGTAGTCTGAATGGATCACATCCGTTGGTTGTGGGAGAGGCGAAAACCATAGATCTGACCAAGCGAGTTCATGATCTGGGGTTCGGGTGAAGAGGGTGCAATTGTTGCTAAGATAATCAAAACCCAAAGTTACGAAGCACTTAGGGGATTGAGCCCCAGGTTATAGCTGAGGTCGCATGTGGAGGAGGGCTAGCATAAAGGAGCTAACGCCCGAAATTCCAAGATTTTAAAGCACTAAGGAAAGGGGTCCACGGATTCCATATAACATGCACCTAAGGTGATAAAAGGGCTTGTGTTTAATTCAGTTGGGGCCCAACAAGGCCTAGAGGAGATAATCAAGATCAGATAGTTGAATATCCTTGACCGGGAGGTTGTGCAACCCCAAGGAGAGAAGGGGGGTCTGCATCAAGTGGTATCATAGCCACAGAATTGATTTTTGTAGGAAGAGGAGACAAAGAAGTAAGTTGATATCATCAAGTGGTATCACATACATCAACACAATGTCTCCTAGAAGACGTGTAAATCCTCCTGTAGAAAATCGAGTTGTAGAAAGAGAAATGAGAGAAATGTGCACAAGGTTGGATGCGATGGATACAACACAAAGGAGAGCACCTAATGCTGGAGACGTCAGTGATGCAGAAAGTGAAGAAACGGAGATTGAAGAAGTTGCAGGGGGGGATGCTTCCGAGGAACTATTTCTGAAAGAGGTTGTCAAATTGGGAGCTAGAGAAAAGATATACATCCCGATGTATGGAGGAAACTTAGACGTTGAAGAATTGCTTGATTGGATACAAGCAATGGATAAGTATTTCGACTATGAATACGTCGATGAGGAGAAGAAGGTGAGACATGTTGTCACCAAATTAAATGGACATGTAGTGCTATGGTGGGATGAACTACAAGMTGACAGACGAAGAAAAGGTAAGCAAAAGATTAAGAGTTGGGATAGAATGGTAGCCAAGTTGAAGGCTAAGTTCATACCCAAGGAATATCAGATAAATATGTTTAAGAGGTTGCAAAACCTGAGACAAAATGGAATGACAGTGAAAGAGCAAACCAAGGATTTTTATAGACTGAACATCAGAACTGGATAGAGAGAGAAATATGATGAAAATTTTCCAGGTATATAAATGGCCTGAGCTATGAGATCCAGGATTAAATCAACATGATGATAGTGAAGACAGTGGAAGATGATTATCAGGTTTCACTGAAGGCAGAAGAGAAGTTGGCCAAAAAATAGAGCCAGTGAAGCAGAGGAAAAAGTCCAAACAAAGGTAAGAAAATTGTCCAGGACAAGGCATAAAAGCCCAAGGGTTGTTTAGAAATTTCTATTTTCGGCACACTAGTTCAGTGGGAGTAACACTAGTTCAGTGGGAGTTAACTGACTAGTTCTATTTTAGACTTTCTAATCTTAGACCATCACTATTATGCATGCATTCCTAATTATATGATTTCATTGCCTATATGAGTGAATATCACTCACTCATTGATCAGATCATAATATACATTGATTCTCATTCTTCATTGTGTATCTCTCTTCCTTTTCTTGATAATATTTGTTTTTGTATGCTTTAGCTAGGTCTCTTGTGCAGGTTTCCATGAAACACTCACAAGGGTGAGACTGAAAAACCACATAATCACTCGGAAAGAGGAGGAATTTCTAGAGGGAGACAGAGTGGTGGAAGAAATTATTTTCCTCTAGGAAGAGGAAGAGGCAGAGGAGGAGAGGTAAGGTGTTATACTTGTGGAAAGACATGACACGTGTCTTGGGAATGTCCCAAGAAAATGAAATAAGGAGGAGAAGCTCACATTTTGAAAGCGCAGAAGTTGAATGTTGAAGCAGAAGGTGCAGAAGATGGAAGATCTCTAATGTTGAAGAAGGTTCTCTTGAAGCCAGAACCAAAGGTTGAAAATCCAATGCAGAGTAACCATTTATTCAGGATTGCTTGCAAGACTAAAGATAGGGTATGCAAAGTGATAATTGACAGTGGGAGCACTGATAATTTAGTATCCACGGAGATGGTGGAGAAATTGAAGCTGAAGACAACTGCACATCCGAATCCATATGAATTCTCATGGTTACAAAAAGGACACCGTGTAATGGTCACTAAACAATGCCTTGTTGAATTTAAAATAGGAGGATATAGAGATGAAATTTTGTGTAATGTGATTCCCATGGATGTATGTCATGTTTTGTTGGGGAAACCATGGCAATTTGATGGGAATTCCATTAATGATGGGAGAAAAAATACTTATACTTTGGAGAATAATGGTAGGGAACACATGTTGTTTCCAATGAAAGAGAAGAAAGTGAAGGAAGAATCCAACACAAGTATACTTCTCATGAGTGGGAAGGAACTCCTCAGTGAAGTTAAGAAGGAACAAGAGATGTAGTTTGTTGTGGTGAGGAAATATAGAGTTGTCCTTACAAGTTCTTCTATGGATGATTTACCTGAGGAAGTTTAGGATCTACTGGAGAATTTTGCTGACATGGTAGTGGATGAGTTACCCAATTCATTGCCACCCATCATGAGTATCAACCATCACATTGATATAATACCAGGAGAAAATCTTTCGAATAAAGAAACGTACAGATTGACACCTCAAGAGAATGAGGAGGTAAAAGGACAAGTCCATGAATTGATGGACAAAGGACTAGTCATGGAAAGCTTGAGTCCATGCACAGTACCAACTATGTTGAGTACGAAGAAGGGTGGAGGATGGAGAATGTGTACAGAATCAAGAGCCATAAACAATATCACCATTAGGTACGGATTTCATTTGCCAAGGATGGATGACTTAATGGATTGTTTAAGTGGAGAATTTTTTTTTTCAAAGATAGATTTGAAAAGTGGATATCACCAGATAAGGATGAGAGAAGGTGATGAATGGAAAACAACCTTCAAGACAAATGAATGGTTGTATGAGTGGCTTGTTATGCCATTTGGCTTGAAAAATTACCCAAGTAATTTTATGAGACTGATGAATGAGGTATTGAAAAATTTTGTTGGTAAGTTTGTGATTGTATATCTGGATGATATATTGGTCTTCAGTAAAACTAAAGAAGAAAATTTGAGACATCTGACATTAGTGATGAGAAGACTGTAGCAGGAGAAGTTGTTGATAAATATTAAGAAGTCCTCTTTTATGAAGATTGAACTCATTTACTTGGGTTTTGTGATCACTTCAAATGAATTGAAGATGGATCCAGAAAATGTGAGAGAAATCAAAGAATGGCCATCGCCGAGAAGCATATTTGAGGTGAGAAGCTTCCATGGATTAGCGATTTTCTATCAGAAGTTCATTAGAAATTTCAGTGGGATAGGTGCACAAATGATGGATACATTGAAGAAAAGACACAAGTATTTCAAGTGGACAGAAGAGGCTAAGAAAAGTTTCAAGATATTGAAGGAGAAGATAATAGAACAACTAATTCTGATCTTGCCATATTTCGGGAAGACATTTCAAGTAAGATGTTATGTGAGTGGAGTTTCAATTGGAGCCATCTTGAGCCAAGATAATAGGCATGTTTCATATTTCAGTGAGAAGTTGAATGTCACTAAAAGGAAGTACTCCACATATGATAAAGAGTTTTATGCCATAATTCAAGCCTTGAAGAAATTGAGGCACTACCTTGTTCCAAAATAATTTGTTTTGTATAGAGATAATCAATCTTTACAGTTCATAACCGGACATGAGAAGTTAAATCAGAGAC
The DNA here is from genome assembly GCA_000966675.3 of Picea glauca. NCBI lineage: Eukaryota > Viridiplantae > Streptophyta > Pinopsida > Pinales > Pinaceae > Picea > Picea glauca. The sequence goes on from JZKD02S1629924.1 coordinate 34,930, forward strand.
ATGCTAAGTGGATATATTTTATGCAAAATTTCACTTTTGTCATTAAACACATTTTTGGTAATGCTAACAAGGTTGTTGATGCATTGATCAGGAGATGTATGATTCTGTAGGAATTTTAAGTGAAGACCTTAGGGTTTGAACACCTTAAGGAGATGTACTTTGATGATACAGATTTTAAAGAAGCACATGAAGTATGTGTGAATCATGTGTTCAGAGAAAAAATTCAGTGGACAGAGTATGTGATTCAAGATGGATTGTTGTTTAAAGGTTTCTAGTTGTGCATACCAAAGTGTTCAATGAGAGAAAATATTTTGAAGGAAAAACATAGTGGAGGCCTAGCAAGACATTTTGGGCATGACAAGACATTTGCATAGTTGAACAGTTCATACTATTGGCCAGGTATGAGAGCAGAGGTGAAGAAGTTTGTAAACAAATGTAAGATCTTCCAGTATGCAAAAGGAAATAAATAGAACATTGAATTGTATCAGCCATTTCCTATTCCAGATAGGCCTTGGGATGCAATAAGCATGGATTTTGTGTTGGGATTGCTAAGAACCCAAAGGGGCAGTGATTCCATATTTGTTGTAGTTGATAGATTCTCAAATATGGCACACGTTATCCCATGCCAGAAGACTAGTGATGTGACACACATTGCAAACTTGTTTTTCAAGGAAGTTGTGAGACTTCATGGGTTGCCCGGGAGTATTATCTTAGATGGAGATACCAAATTTGTTGGTCATTTCTAGAGAACATTGTGGAAGAAACTGGGAACGTAACTATACTCTAGTTTTTCATATCACGCTCAAACGAATGGACAGATTGAAGTGGTGAATCAGAGTTTAGGAGATTTGTTGAGGAGTTTGGTCATTGAACTTCATAGCCAATGGGAACAAATTTTGTCACAAGCAGAGTTTTCATACAATGACTTGGTGACCAGAAGTACGGGAAAGATTCCATTCCAGATAGTGTATGGAATGAATCCAAGAGGAGTATCAAAATTGAGAGACCTAGAGAAAAATGAATTCATAAGCACTAGAGAAGAAGACTTCGCTGCAGAAATGCAGAAGCTTCATAATCATATCAAGGAGAAGTTGCAGAATAGCAGCAGAGAGTATAAATGAAGAGTTGATCAACATAGGAGAGAACTTCAATTTGAAGTGGGAGATCAATTTTTAGCACACCTTGAGAAGGAAAGGTTCCCAAGAGGAACATATAACAAACCGACGCTGAAGAAGATAGGACCATGCAAGATCCTAAGGAAATTTGGTGCAAATGCTTATGAGATAGAGCTGTCATAGGATGTGGTTATATCACCCATATTTTACATTTCAGACCTATATCCTTATAGGGAATATGACAGAAAAGAATCGGGATACCAGAAAGAGATTCAGTGGGAGAAGCATATGCATGCAGCGAAAAATCCATGAATGGAGAATATCATTGATCAGAGGATCAATAAGAAGATCAGGAGAAAGATTTATTTGGAGTATTTGGTAAAGTGGAAAGGACACCCAATAGAATATGATAATTGGGTAAATGAAGTTGATATCCAGAAGCATAGGAAGTCAGTGTAAGAGCTCATGGACAAGAGTCCATGAATTTTTTCTCAGGGGAGTATGATGCAGGAGCATCGTCATCAAAGCACACGTGGAGAGATAACTCAATGCCCTAGCACACCTTTTGAATCATTTTGGAATCTTAAACGCTCACGTTTACTGCAAATATTTTTGAACGGATTGAAAAATGTAGAAGATCTAAACGATGGAAGTTGAATGATCGCGAGAGATCTGGGAGTTTCACTCTTATAATTTAATGTGATGGTGCTTAAGGGGTAGTTAGTTTTTACGTCGAGAAGATAGGTAGTCGAAGGAAACCCTAGGAACCCTCTAGTATAAGTAGAGGTGTTGTATGCCCAAATGAGGTTGTTGGATATTAGGCTACTGGATACGATGGTAGCTACAAATTAGTAGGAAATTGTTTTGATCTAGTTGTTATTGAATTTTAGTAATTATTGTTCTATCATAGTTGTAGCCATTTTACATTTGAATGAAGACAACATAGGGATATTGATCCAAATGTGTGGTGTTATTGTTGCTTAAAAATTCTCTGTTATTTTGTGTTTCGTGAATGTATGAATATGTGAAGCATTAGAAAAGTTTCACTTGTTTCTCTTCCACGAGCTTACGCAAGGAGTGTGTATTATCCACAAGGAGTGCGTTGACAAAGTCTGATTTGACTCAAATCTTAGGAGAGATAACGTGGAATTTGTATGAAGAGTGTTCATATTGTCCACAAGGAGTGCGTCGACATAGTTTTGAACCAGAAGCTTAGGAGGAGTAGCTCGAGAGGTTGCTCACGGAAGTGTGTGTGAAGGTCTATTGCAAGGCATGCACAGATCAAAAATCTGACTAAGTGTCGAAGAAACCCTTTAAAGAGTTAAAGGTTCAAAGGAGGACAAGCTTTGAAGATTTAATGAGAGAAATATTCAAAAGGGAGGAGCCTTTAAGGTTTTTTCCAAAGTGACGATCAAGATCCACCCAGGAGAAGAGGACTCATTCCAGACCGTCTGATCTGGGAGAAGTTGCGTGGTGGTTAGTTGTAAGTTTCTTTCGAGAATTCATAAACTGGAAGGTTTCAAGTGTCGAAGGGTGAAAAACGTCGAAGTCTGAAGTTGTGAAGAGATCCTAACCATCGATTTGGAAGGATACGTGTCACCAGTTCGTGAGACCCGAAGAAGAGTTGAGGGGAAAGAGAGATCGCCCGAAGTGGAGTAAGGGACGAATCTCAGTCGTCGATCAAGAGAGGCACGTGGCGCTTGATCTAATATTCCAGGTATAGAATACTTCAGAGAAGATGAGTGTTAAGACATGTGGAACTCTAGAAGACCATAGTCTGAACAGATCAATTCCGTTGGCTATGGGAGAGACGAAAATTGTAGATTTAACCAAGTGAGTTTGTGATCTGGGGTTCGGGTAAAGCGGGTGCATTTGTTGCTAAGATCGTCAAAAAATGAATTTATGAAGCACTCAGGGGATTGAGCCCTGGGTTATATCCTAGGTCACATGTGGAGGAGGGTTACCATAAAGGAGCTAACACCCAAAATTCCAATATTTTAAAGCGCTAAGGAAAGGGGTCCACGGGTTCCATATAACCTGTGCCTAAGGTGATAAAAGGGCATGTGTTTAATTCAGTTGGGGGCCAGAAAGGCCTAGATGATCTAATCTATCTCAGATAGTTGAATATCCTTGACCAGAAAGTTGCACAACCCAGAGGAGAGAAGGGGGGTCTGCATCAGTGAATCCCCTTAGAGGGTTTGAAAAAGAGGGAAGCATAACCATTAATCAACATATAAAAGGAAGTAGATGACACACAACCCATAATCCACCTAATCAATGGAAGATAGAAACACAGATGAATCATGCGGAGTCTTAGACAAATACAAGATACCATATCACATGCCTTGGAAAAACATAACATGATGACTATAGAAAATAATTTCATTTGTTTGATAGAGTTAAGACCCTCTTGTGTCATTTTGATAGCTTCATGGATCAACCTCCCCTGTAGAAATATGAATTGTTTAGGGGGGATATATCTAGATAAGAGGGGCTTGAGTCTCATTCCTTCTGGCACATTTACTTATACTAAGAAGGGGGTGAATCAATATAGGATTGTTTTACTTTTCTTACGATCTTTATCAATTTATTTCTCTACCAGCCATAAGCAGTTAATGAGAAACATATAATCCACCATACACAGAGATTTAATGTGGAAACCCAAATGGGATTAAACCACAAAAAAATTCTTTATAAAATCATGTAGGCATCAACCTACTATTACAATGTTTGCAGGAACCATCCCTGAGGAGACACCAATCTCCTCAGCTAAGCACCAACTCAACAATTTTTGTAGGCACCAACCTACAACTACAATATTTGTAGGCACCAACCTACAAGAGACACCAATTCCCTTAGTTGAGCATCAGCTCAATAATGCTTGTAGGAACCAACCCACAGTTGCAATGTTTGTAGGAACCAACCTACTGGAGACACTAATCTCCTTAGTTGAGCACCAAATCAGAAAGATCAACCTACTAGAGACACCAATCTTACTAGATCATCTCTTTGCTTCAAGTATTCACCTACACAATTATGTTTCTCTGTATCTATTGTCATGACACTCTCCTTTAGTTCACAATCTGCTTAGTTTCATAAGTTTCTTATACCTTGCAACTCCCGACCACCCTTAGACAATTAAATTATACTCCTTTTGTTGTTTGGAATCCTCAGAGCTTCTCTTCACATGATCCATTCTCACACACTTTCTTAGACACTTCAAAATGATCATGGCATTGTTTTTATAGTGTTCCTTCATCGAAGCTTTGTCCACATACAAAAATAATATGCTCATTTGGTCGGCTTCATATTTTTTTTTTCCATGAGAATCGAGCTGCCACACTCTTTCAATATTGATCTCAAACCCCATTTGGTTTGATGTGTGATTTTCTTGTTGGTCCCTCTTTATAATCATTAATATACAACTATTGTTGGATCGTCCCTTGAATCAAATTGCAACTGTCAATCTATTCTATGCCCACCAAAATAAGCAACACGACCTCAATGCATAGTAGTCGTCAAATCTTTCCATGTTTTAATATCGTTCGTCAATTTCTTCTTATCATATCAAGACCACCGGGTCTTGGAACACACAACATACCACTCAATACTCAACAGTCGTCCTATTGGATTAAGATTCAATATCAACCATTGATCATTTTTCTTGATGGCTTACCTCATCACCGGACTATTGGTTCCATTGGAACATCAGGACTACTGGACCTACCGGACCTTCTACCATGTACCTTTATCTTCTACCTTGATCCAATATATTGGTCCACCGGGCACTGGAATCACCAGGCCACTGGCCCACCAGGCCCCTGGGTCCTTCAATCATACATCCTCAACCTTTTAACATGGTCAGGTATGGAACCTTGCATGTGAAAATGTGACACCGAGCTCTCGAGGCATCGTCCCATCAGCCCCCTAGGACTTCACCACTTCAATACTCCATAATTTCAGTATTTTATATCAGATATGGAACCATGTCTCCATTTCTCGACCAGAGGGTCTATCAACCTACTAGGCCATCGGGCCCCCAGAACTTCAACACTTCAAAATTTCTCCCATTCATTTGATATGTGATATAACATGGCAGGTGACATGGTCTTCCACATTGACTCCTTCCATGTGTACCGAATAACATGGATCTATTATGTCATCACTTCCTTTGGCCCTGTTCAGATATCGTGCTAACTTAGCACCAACACATGGTCTGACACATGGCACTAACATGGAATCACTTTGCATCTGTGGCACTAACTTAGAATGGACATGGTGTTGATGTGGAATAAAGTTGGCCCATAAGGTATCGGCCACTATCCCATTGGGACTTCAATGTTGCAGGATCTTCAATCTTTTGATATCCGATATGGCGATATAAGACCACTGGGACACTAAGCTATCGAGCTATCAAGCCCCCGAAAATTTAACACTGTGCTCTTCATGTGATATTTGATATGTCCCGATCCTTTGATCTTGGTCATTGGTCTCTGATGATCAATGATTAGGATTTAATTGTTTATGGGTCCAGTGTTCTCCATGACAAAATTTAACTTCACGCACGGGGTTTTATGTCTTGCATGTTTTCATTCAAACTAAGTGATAACACCTTTTCATTATAAACCATTTGAACATGATTTTTCCAATGGATGTGGAATTAATCCTTTATTGTTTTTTTTTGCATTCTAGTTAACAGGACATTCTTTGCTAAGTTCAACATTGTTTAGATATGCAATGGGGTCATCTCGTTCTCCTCGTACCTCTATATGGAATTTATAAAACTCGTTGTGCCTTTGTTGGCCTAGTTAACTCGAGTGCTTCCTCGATTTGTCCTTTATCAAGGTCATTTTGTCCAGCTTCATTTTTATTTTTCACAGTCATTCTGCCTTCACACATAACCTTATTAACATGCATAGATATTCCCTTCTTCCTCTATCTAGTTTGATTTGAAGTATAGATGTTTCCTCTATTATCTCTCCTTCATTACACAGGGTAGATATGCAATAAATCATTAATTCAACACATAGAGGCATTCGTAGTCTCTGGAATTTATGATAACACTATGTAACATTATGTCCAACGGTCTATTTCCTTTGACATCAATGACAACATTGTTTCCAACAACCTCCCCCTTTTTCATTGATGGCAACAAAATCTGAAACTCCTCTAGTCTGTGCAACCATAGATCTCATCATTTTGTTCTCATATAATTTCATTGCTTCCTACAATTCTCCCCCCGTCTCTTTACTCTCCCCCTTTGACATCAATGGCAAAAGGATTTTCTTCCCCTTTCACTTTACTCTTTATTCTTTGCTCTGCTACTAGCACCCTTCTCTCTACAACTCCCTTGATCTTATGCCTCTTCATGAAACTTTCATAAAATCCTTGTTTTTTATTCTTTGTCTTTTGGATTTCATTTGCAAAGGAAACATTTATCAAACTATTGTGTGGACAAACAAACCCCATAAACATCTTACCTTATTCTTCATATGTAGGATCCTTTCGGAAAATCATCTTCATCAATTTCCTTTGACATAAAGAGTCACTTCATGCAATCAAATCCAATGGTTAACTTCATAAATTCTTATGTCAACAAATTTGGGTGTTAGTATCACATATTTATTTCTCAACTTTCCTTTTCTTCCAATTTATTGGAATGCATAACTAGAGTCATAACTTTTCATGATCAATTCTTTATATTTTGGATCTTTCCTTTCATACTATTTTTGTTGTCCATATGCAACTTCTCACATCTCCATGTGATTTTATTACTCAAGTTGTTATATTCCTTCTTAGAATATAAGGGATCTTCTAGCTTCTAATCTTCATCATGCTAATTTACTTCTACAAGCAACTCTAGTATTCCTTCAGGATCTAGTCTTTCCAACCAATCACAACAAATTCATCAAGGGATTCATCTCTTTATTTTCTTTGTCTCAACTTTGGGACATATATATTCCCCATATTCATATTCTCTAGGTCTATTTATCTTATTAATTTATGCTTGTCATGTGTGTGTCAGTACACATACTATTTGAACCTGTCATTAATTCTTCCTTTATTGAAAATTTTCTGTAAGAACCTTTTGACTACCCTATTTCAAGTGAAATTAGATATTTTGTAACAAGATTCCATTAGTTTTGAGGGTTGTTGTCACAATAGTGTTGTTTTAAAGGTTGTCACATGTACTAAAGAGATTCCATAATGTTATAAATAAACCCCTTCAATCTCCAAAATATTTTCTAAAAGTTATCAACTACAACACCCTCCAGAATTCTTGTATAAAAAGACATTAAATTTGCACCAATTTGTTGGTCAATACATGCACATAGAGCCACTATAAAATATGTTTTTATGAAATCTCCATTATCATTACCACAAAAATACCAATAAAATTGTTTTCTCAACATTCACTATGGTTTACTGGCCTACAATTCCTACATATTTATGTTACTGTAATGATGCGGAACAATGCCATGTTTCCATGGATAGTTCTTAGGCTTGTTGTCTTCATTACTTGGTTGATAAACCTTGGATTCATGAAGGCTCTATTTGACATATTCTTTTGGTATTTCTTAAACTGGTTGCAATAAAAAATTTATTTCTCTTATCAACATTCTTCTTCCATCGTTCAAGACTAGTTCCTTTTCCTTCACATTAACTTCACTATCAACTTCACTGTCTTCTCCTTTATGTTCCATCCTTTTCAAAAGAGTCCCTTTATCTTTTGAATCTTCAACTTCTTCTACCTCCTTCATCAAGTTCTCATTAGACATATTTTCAGGATGTTGATTTGTTTCCTTGGTCTAAATGGAATTAATAGAAACAACCTCATCTCTGCATGAAATCATTTTCCTTGTTACACCATTCACAGACCTTGGTCCACTAGTTATGTGGCATGAGCATCTATTTTGTACTAGGAGTGTAGTCTGCACTAGAAAGGATGTATTTTCTTCTTTTTGTTGTTTCCTCTTCCAAACTTTTGTAGTATATTTCTTTTGTTTGGTGATTCCATTATTTTCTTTGTTTTGTGCATACCTAGCTAGTTCATAATCTTCCTTATTTATTTTTTCTTCTTTTCTCTTCCATATATTTTTGTATCCTTCTCTAGAAAATTTTGTATTTTCTTATACAATCTCATGCTATGTTTCCATAGTTATTTCATTTGTGGCATTCAAGTTTATATTGTAGGGGAGAAAATGGGTTGTAGTTTCTATCAACAGACCTGTGAAAACCTATAGTCTTGTTTTTCATATGGTCATCCTTGTAATTCTTGTGAAAGTTTCTACTTTTATTTCTCATACAATCATTTCTTCCATAAGCTCTACAATCTATTTCCTTATGAACAAAATTATTGCAAGAAAAACAATAACTGAGAAAGAGATATATATCCCTAGTTGTGAAGGGTCTTCTTGATGAAACAACACTTCTAAAATAATCCTTATCTTTCCTGAGTAAAAAATCAGTCTCTTGTTGGTTATGATTTCTTTCCTTGTTGTTTCCATTTCTGCAATTGGATATTTTAAGAACATTTGCATATCTTTTACGCTTCTCTTCAATTTTATTTTCTTATGACTTAGGGATTCTTCTTCAAGGGTCTTCCGATTGTAGTCATAACCAATACTTGTCTTGATAAATGGTGACCTTTCACTACTAAGAATTGTTGATCTATATGTAACTTAATAACTATATTTTTCTTATATCTCTTTACTTAGAATTTTTTTGAGTCAAGGCAGGTTCATTCATGGTGGGTGTATTTTGTTTCCCAAATATTTCCACGTTATACAAAACACGTCTCTCTTCTTCACCACATACAAATTGCACCAAGACTTATCCATTTTCTTTATATCCTTTATGGCGATTTCACAGGTTATCGGATTCACGGGCTTACTTTCTCTTCTTTTAAAGTTCGCTACCACCAAAATACACCCAAAATTTTGTGACCCTCATAATGGATCTTATGTATCATTTTCTTCATATCCTTTACACCATGGATTCGTGGGTTCCTGGACTCGCGGACTCATCTTCACATTTATTCCATGCCTGACACCCCTTTATTATATATCCATTACCTTTGTCACATTTCTCAAGATATATTTAATGTTATTCCTACGGAAAGTAACTACTAATATAATTTTGAAAAGGTAGTTATTGATTGCATACTTCTTCAGGTAATATCATTTAATTTTATTAACTTCTCCATCAAAAAGGACTTAATTTATATTATTGAATAAGATTATATTTCAATACTCTAAGAAATTATATGCAAAGTTCGCCAGCTACACTAGAATGGTCGTGAGAAAGCAGTAGTTTTTTGGAGACACACTAAACCTATTCGCACAAGAAGATTACAATTTTCACTAGTCAAGGTCTTACTAGTATTTCACAACATTGCCTCTAACAGAAAGAATTCAAAATAATACATGGAAATCATGTATTTCTCTTGCTGTATGTGTTCCCAAAAAAATTTATTGCAAAGACATAGCCTCCTGGTGCATTGATAATTTTATTCAAAATCGAAGGGCAATTATACTACACAACGGATCATGTATCTCTTTAGCACCTTCAACTTTCAGGAATATGATAAAATTACTAGCGTTGAATACTACATTCAAAGGAGATGAAGCTAGAAGTTTCCTTAAGGAGAAGAACAATGGATTAGAGCTTCTGCAAGAATACTTAGAAGATCCTTCAGCAATGCCAGAGGATATATCTAGAATTCAAGTTAATTCATTGAAAAATCCCTACCGAGAAGTAGCATGGATTTTTACTAGAATTACAGGACAAGAGTCTATGGAAAACATTTTACAGTTGTCTCTTTATAACTTGTATTTTACAGTCCATGAATAAGCAAATTTTGATTGGAGAAATATTATCTCTACTAATATTTCTTCACGGCTATCAAATTTTAAAGACATTAAGAAGTTCCACATGGCAGCCTACTTAATATTTTCTATTATTTATCATCATATCTTCAAAGGATTGAATATAGGGAAAAGGGAAAATTGTAATGTTGATCATGTCACAATGTGGTATCAATCCCTGTGGAGGAAAAATGTTTCTCACTGCTTTTATGAAGTATATAATGAATTTGTGACTAGTTTTAAGAATTTGGTCTTTGGAGGAAATACATCCCGACTGTCACAAGAAGCATTAAATTTTCTGAATAAGAAGGGGATTATAGAAGAGATGGCAAAATACAATATTATAAGGATTTATTGCTCTCATAAAAAACCTCATTTATCTTCCTTACCATGTTCCAGATAGAGTATTTGTTGTTGAAGTGGCAAGACAATACAATTCATGGTTGCACTTATTCTATGAGAAAAAGAAGAAGTAGTTTATCCCACTATCTTGGAAGGTTGGCGAAATATCTCTAAGAGGAACTACTAAAATTGATGAATATGCTACACAATTTGATCAATATAACATGAAATTTGCAAAAGAGATTAAGGTTTTTTACCCTAATCATCTTTCTCATGATCACATGGTATCAGTTGGATTCAATAATACACTTATTAATACTTTTATATTTGGATAAGAAGGAGATAGCCATGATCCTACGGTTGAATGTATTGAAATGAAAGCAAGTGATATTGAAACCATCATAAGTACTACGGACCAGTATAAGAAGAAAGGAAAAACCTATAATGAAAAGAATGCTCGGTCTCTTATTATTTCCCAAAAGGGCACCCTATCCAAAAATAATTCTCAGTCTACAACATCTCAATAGAAAAAGTCTTCAATGAATAATTCAGATGATGGAGGTGATAAAAACCCTCCTCAAGGAAAATTGGAAAAATCTCATCAATTGCAAGTAAAAAGAAAGAGGATTAATTCTTAGCAAGAAATTGAAGAGAACATACTTGAGAGCGAGATCCATCTTGAATACATGGATTTAGAAGTTGATATAGAAAATATCTAATTCCTTGATGATGCAAGACGACTACAAGAAAACATACAACCTGTAGACGAACTTGCTATTCAAGATGAAGATTTTTCATAAGAAAAGTCATTTTTCGTACATAATGCTTTATTTGATAAAGACTCAAGGAAATTGATTTTTAAAAGAACCCTTTCAAAAAATAAAATAGGAAAACTTGTTCTACATTTAACCTTAATAACACGTTTCCATATGGAATCACGAAGATTCATAAGGTTACATGAGATGTTCTGGATGTTTCAATAGATGATATCGAAGTCGAGAATGTCATACTTAAATAAAGGATACAAGAATTAGAGTTTACTCTAATGCCTCCACCAATATTAGCCACCCATGTTGCAACAGTTCAACCTGACATGAATTTTGAGAAAATTCTAGAGTCAAGTATAATATTAAAAGGGACTTCGAGCTTACTTGTTGAAACCAGACGTTATTTTGAACAAAATATTAAGAAAAGAATGTATTTTACTTTAAATACATGGGATCTAGCAAGTAGCTTTGTTTCTCTTGGTTCCAAGATTCAAAATACCAGAGATTATTTGAAAGCTTACATTGAAAAGGATGAAGAAGTTTTCAAGGATGGAATCGCCACATTCATTATGAAGGTCTCAGCAATGACTGGATATGAAATAAAACAAGAACACTTGCCTTCTCAAGCTCGTATAAAGAAACTACAAGCATGTTGGATTCAAAGAATTAATGTATTAAGGGAACTATCAAATGAACTCAATGACTTAACATCCAAAAAGGCTGAAGTTTATTCTAAATTGACTGGATTAGATCTTGCAAGAAGCACCATTGAATTAGAAGATCCAAAGCTAATTTCAAATTCAATGCTTCAAACAAGACAACAATTCAAAGAAAGCGTGGAAAAGCTAAAGAAATTGTCAATAGTATAATTGAATATACTAAAGATGACATTGATAATTGGTTTGTTGAATATGCCAATAGAAATGAGGATATTGAAACTACATTGAAAAATATTCCAATTGACTATAGAGAATATGGAAATGAATTGTTAAAAATCAAAGTCAAACAAGAGGTGATTGTTGCCCATTTGCAATAATATATTGAAGAATGGTTAAAAAGGGCTTTAATCAATATTACCAAGGCTCTAATGGAAGCAGTTGATAGTGGTCATATAACTATAGAAAATAAAGATATAAAAGGTGCATCAACAAGAAAATGAAGATATGAGGGATTCATCACAGTAAGTCTAAAGATACATTTATACCAAACTTGTTCTCTTTCTAGATCAGAAATCATCATGTTACATTTATTATTTCCTTGAAGAACATAACCGATTTTTTATTTTTTCTTTCATTTTTTTTCCAACTCCATCATTTCTCTTGCTTTGATTCAGCAACTCCATTCTCTTCTCTTCTTTTATTTTATGATCCACAGAAGCCTCAATCCTAGTCCTTTTGGACAAATGTTTTATTTTTTCTTTACACTGTAAAGACTTTATTATTTTTGAAAAAAATCCAAGAGAACCAAATCAAGGTTAATTTTGACGGTATCTTTGAACTCTAAGTATTTGAGGATAAGATATTTGAAATTGACTTATCAAAATCCTATTTGGATTTCAATGAAAAAATCTTTTAAGGTTCTCTAATATATGTGCCATTTGTTTCTTCCTATAAATGTGATCAAAAATATTTTATGAATGTGATGAATGTGAAATACTTTTTCAACTTTCTATAATATATAACGTGTATATATTATTTCTTCCAATTTTACATTTTATGAGTGAATGTTCCTGGTCCTTTTCTCAAGAACTGTTGGTGTATATTTATCATTTTTTTTTATCTTAATTGAGCAATAAATATTTTTTGGAGTTTGTTATATAGCACTCTTCCATTTATATATATTGTCCTGCAAGAATTCAAAGAAAATATTTTAGAAAAACTTAAAGAGGAGTACCACCTCTATAAAAATGCAGGGGGATTCATATCCTTGTGAGGTTGTTTTTTTTATCTTAACATATTCAAACATCAACATTTTTGGAAAACTTACTGGGCATCCATTTATTTTCAATATATTTGAGGCCCTGCTTCAAGTTAGATTAAGGAACCAGAGTCTCTGTGGTTCAAAGTTTTAAAAAGAAGATCCATGAAAATTGTTGCTTGTTCTATATGCACGGGGTGTATAAAAATATTATTCATAGATTTTTATATGACCTCAAAAAGAGTCAAGAAGCACAAAAGATTCAGAAGGATGAACTCACTAGCTATTCCATTGAAATAACTTTTAAAATCCCAGGCAATTTCATTGAAAGGATTCAATCATTTCAAGAAGAATTATATTATGATTCCTTTGAGGAGTTTATTTCATATCATGATGTTCCTTTACCTTCTTCACCAAGCCCATAAATGGCTTCAAAATATGCATCAAAATAAATAATTATCCAAAGAAGGAGGTGATTTCATAGAACTCCATTCAATCTACCATAAATAGATTTTCAGATGCTCAACATTCCTATGGAAAAATTTTCTACATTCTTTGGGAAGACTTCGAAAGATGCAGAGAAACATTTGTTTAGATTCCAATGTGCATGTGAAATTTTCAATCTCACTGAAGACAAAATTACATGTTGATTATTCTTACAAACTCTGGGAGGGGATGCTCTTGACTGATACCATTCACTAATGACATGGACCATTACCAGTTGGGACGTGTTAGAAAATTTATTTGCAAAAAACGTTTTCCCACCCACCCTCTCCCATATGGGCACAAGATAAGGAGGATTTCATACCTTCACATACTCCATATGAATATCTTTCAAACATAAATTTTGAAAATGAAATTGATAATCTTTCACTCAATGCACAAGAAGAATTCAGCCTTGCAACGGATGATGAAAAGCCACATGAGCATCGACAACAAGAAGAATTGGTGGAAGAAATAAATCTTAATAAGAATGATGAGAAATATTTCCATTACATAAAGGAAGAGTCTTTTCAATACATTGTTGATGACTCCAAAACCTTGGAATTGGTTGGAGATAAGGAGAAAGATGAAAGTATTCTTATATTGGAAACTCTTCATCCAATCAAAGACAATAGTATTCTTGAACGACCAAGAATTGATTTCATTGAATCATGGTTCTAAAGCATTATTGGTCAAGCAATGCAATCATATTTTGAATGCCCTTGGTTCAATTTATATCCAGTACATATTGAGAGTGCCCATGAATCATTGGTACAAGCCCCAACATGGTCAATAGTTCTAGAGCTCATTAGTTGGATGCTTGAATGGCTCCATTGGAAATATACCTACACCTAAAAGTGTCCCTTTATTTAAATTCAGATAGGGTAGGTAGATATTGTATTTTCTTTGTACATAATTTACTTCTTTAGTTAAATTTTTGCATAATAAAGCAGTTAATAAGTGGAGACAATATTTTAAGACAACTCCATGAAGGAAGAATTACAGGAATTTACTTTGAAGATGACTCCATGCCCAATAGGCAAGATTATGGATTCTTCGTAACCCACAGGGGGTTACCATCCCACAGTTGGAGCCAGTTGTTGATCTATATGTAGCTTAATACCTATCTTCTTCTTATATCTCTTTACGTAGAAATTTTTTGAGTCAAGGTGAGTTCATTCATGGCAGGTGTAATTTATTTCCCAAAGATTTATGAGTTATACAAAATTCACCTCTCTTATCTGTTTCATACGAATTGCACCAAGACTTAACCATTTTCTCGATATCCTTTATGGTGGGTTCACGGGTTGCTAAACTTGTGGGTTTACTTGCTCTTCTTTTAAATTCCACTACCACCAAAATACACCAAAACTTGTGTGACCCTCATAATGGCTCTTATGTATAATTTTCTTCATATCCTTTACACTCTGGGTTCTCGGACTCATGGAATCATCTTCACATTTGTTCCATGCTCGCCACCCCACTATTCCATATCCATTACCTTTGTCACATTTCTCGATATCTATTTAATGTTATTCCTATGTAAAGTAACTACTAATTGAATTCTGAAAAGGTCATTATTGATTGCATACTTGTCGAGGTAATATCATTTAATTTTACTTCTCCATCGAAAAGGACTTAAGTCATATTACTGAAGAAGATTATATTTCAATACTCTAATAAATTATATGCATAGTTCTCCAACTACACTAGAATGGCCATGAGAAAGCAGCAGCTTTGTAGAGACACGTTGAACCTGTTCACAGGAGAAGATTACAATTTGCATTGGTCAAGGTCTTACTCGTATTTCACAACATTGCCTCTACCGGAAAGAAATGAAAATAAGACTTGGAAATCAAGTATTTTTCTAGTTTGATGTGTTCCCGAAGTTTTTGATTGCAAAGACATAGTCTCTTGGTGCGTTGATAAGTTTATTCAAAATTGAAGAGCAATTCTACTACACAATGGATCCCATATCTCTTTAGTGCCTTCAACTTTTAGGAATATGTTAAAATTACCATAACCGACTATTACATTCAAAAGAGATGAAGCTAGAAGTTTCCTTAAGGATAAGAGCAACAGATTAGAGATTCTACAAGAATACTTAGAATATCCTTCAACAAATCCAGAGGATATATCCAGAATTTAGGTTAGTTCATTGAAAAAGACCTATCGAGAAGTAGCATGGATTTTTACTAGAATTATAGGACAAGATTCTACGGAAACCATTCCATGGTTGGCTCTTTATATCTTATATTTTACAGTCCATGAACAAACAATTTTTTATTGGGGAAAAATTATCTCGACTGAAATTTCCTTGCAACTGTCAAATTTTAAAGACACTAAGAAGTTCTACATAGACTCCTACTTAATATTTTTTATTACTTATTGTCATATCTTCAAGGGATTCAATATAGGGAAAAGGGTAAATTGTAATGTTGACCCTGTCACAATGTTGTATCAAGCATTGTGGAGGAAAAAGGTTGCTCACTACTTTTATGAAGTATATAATGAATTCGTGTTTATTTTTAAGAAGTTGGTCTTTGGAGGAAATACATCCAGACTTTCATAGGAAACATTAAATCTTTTGAATAAGAAGGGGATTGTAGAAGAGATGGAAAAATAAAATATCATAAGGATTTATTGCTCTCATGAAAAAGCCCTTTATCTTCCTTACTGTGTTCTAGATAGATAATTTTTTGTTGAATTGGAAAGAGAATACAAGTCATGGTTGCATTTATTCTATGAGAAAAAGAAGAAGTAGTTTATCCCACTACCTTGTGTTCGAATTTTAAATTTTCTAGTTACACAATTACAATTACTTAATCCAATAGAAATTGTAGTAGGATCACTGAAAGATAGACAATCACAGACACAATATAACACAAAGATTATCCTAGGAAACCCTCCTGGGGGAGAAAACCTAGCAACCAAAATCCTCAATATAGATTCATTCAACTAGTATAATGATGCGTTGTAGCTCGCCAAGAAACACCAAGACCAAAACACCAAAAGAACCAGTCTCCAAGACTTGTGCGTTAGACCTTCTTATGCGCTCCAATATGCACAAGAGAAGTGTGTGAGTGTGTATCCAAATGAGAGGAACCTATCCTCTATTTATACACAACAATGTCTCTTGAAGAGACATTACTCTTAACCTAACTAACCCATAAAACAAGGTCGACTAGCCACAATGGGGCTTTTTACAATTATAAGTAAAATACCAATTAATAATTTATGTTAATTCGAATTGTACAATATAATTATAATAATCTTTTAAAGGTTTGACTAAAACAAATATACAAGAATATTTTCCGTAGTTACACTAAAAATATTAACACTCCCTCTTAACTAAGAAGGTATTCTTTCTAGACACGGACTCCAAGTCTGATACCACATGAGCTCACATCCATTTATTGTTGAACATGTGAATCTATACATCCTCAGATATCCATAGTGCAACATGACTTCACCCCATGCAACCAAGGTATGTGGGTAGCTCTCAATAGATACAACATGTCCCCAGGACATCCACTCCCTGTGATGCATCAGTACCTGATCATCTGCACTCATGTCTCAGTGCCATCCCTTTTTCATGTTGGATGAGACCCACCAGACTCAGTTCCAACCCTTTTTCATGATGAATGAGATTTTTCCATACACAAGCCATCCCTTTTTCATGTTGGATGGGTTCCACTTCTCATTCCCTCTTAAGAGGGACCACACCAAGCTTGTCCCGAAAGTACTCAAACTTCATCTTCGACAGCGGCTTGGTGAACACATTTTCAAACTTATCCTCGTTAGTCACGAACTGGAGCCTCATTGCTCCCCTCTGTACCATATCCATGATATAGTAGTATATGATTTATATATGCTTCAACCTATCATGGAACATTGAGTTCTATGAAAACTTCATGCAACTTTGTTTGTCACACCAAATGCAGGTCACCTCCAATTCGAGACCAAATAACCCAGACAACAACTTCCAAATCCATATTGCTTCTCTACTCACTACACATGCTACCACATACTCATCTTCATTCATATTGAGTGCCACACATGACTTATTTATGTTGCTCCACGAGACCATACTGGAGCAAATACTGAAACAGTATCAGAAAGTTCTCTTCCGATTAGGAATACTGTCGGCCCAATCTAAATCTGAGTATCCATACAATCCAAACTCATGGTCAGATCTATACCATATACCATGATCTAGAGTGCCCTTAAGGTACCTCAACACATGTTTTGTTGCAACCAAATGAACATGGTTGGGCTGCTCTAAATTTTGACTCAGGGTGTTCAGAGAAAAACACATATTTGGTCTTGTGTTTGTCAAATACATCAACGAGCCCATTATCTTCCTATATAAGGTAGAATTCTCAATCTCTAAAGTTGTATCTTGCAACAAATTAGGATTTTATACCGTCGGGGTAACCATGGCATTACATTCCAACATATCGAACCTCTTTAATATTTCTATAGCATACTTTCCTTGATTTAGGAAAATCCCATCTGATCTATGCCAAACTTCTAGTCCCAAGAAGTAGTGCATCACTCCTAAATATTTAATCTTGAATTATGCATCCAATTTTCTCTTACACTCAGTGATGATATTTTCTACACCTATTAGAAATAGGTCATCTACATACAACAGTAGAATTATTGGTACACCATCCTCAACCTTAAAGTAAAGGTTAGGGTCTGCATTGCTCTTGGTAAAACCCAAGCTCATCAGAAAATTGTCAATCCTACCATACCATGCTCTGGGTGCTTTCTTCAATCAATATAAATCCTTCTTTAATCTTCACACGTGAGTCTCCCTATCATGTGTATTGAATCCAAGTGGTTGCTCCACATAAACCTCCTCTTTTATTTCACCATTCAAGAAGGATGTCTTTACATCCACCTGGTGCACCTTCCATTTCATCATAGCATCCAATGAAAATATAGTCTTGATCGAGGTATATCCTGCTACGGGAGAAAAAAATTCTTCATATTCAATCCCTTCCTTCTAAGAGAAACCTCGGGCCACAAATATTGCCTTATATTTTTCAATACAACCATCATTTGTGTGTTTCATCTTGTAGATCCATTTCACACTCACCACATATTTTTCCTCTAGTCTGGGAACCACATCCCAGACATCATTCTACATAATGGATTGGTATTCCTCTTCCATGGCATCTTTCCATACCTGATTTTCTACAACCTCTTCATAACTGGAAGGTTCTACATCCATTATGTCACACAAGCATGACACATGGTTGGAATACGGCTTTGGCTTCTTACTTTCCTTGAAATATTTCTCTAGGGCACCAATTCTTTCTGCATCTTTGATAAGCTTGTGTGCCCAAGATGGTCTTCTCTTGCAAGAAGGTATCTCAGATGGTTTCTGAGGTTTTACCATGTCATGATCCTCTAGAATGAATTCCTCTGGTTAACCTGCCTATGGAACTTTAGGAACTTCATTCTCTTCTTCATGTGCCTCTTATGCACAGATCTATTTGGATTTACTAAAAGTTGCATTCTCATCAAAGGTTACATCTCGGTTGATCTCCACTTTTCAGTGACCGAGAATGTATATCTTGTAATCCTTCGATGTGTCACTGTAACCAACAAATATGCCCTTGCATCCGGAAGGGTCCAACTTTGTCCTCTTTTTCTTGGGGACGTGAACAAATACAAGGAAACCAAACATTCTAAAATGGATGACTTCTAGCTTGTCTCCTAAAACAATTTCCTCAGGAGTATTGTTTTCAAGCACCTTGTGGGGAATTTTATTCTGCACGTACATTGTCGTCTTTGTTTCTTGTTCCCATAGATGCATAAGAAGATCGTGATCATGGATCATGGCCTTTACTACTTCCATGATTGTTTGGTTCTTCCTTTCATCTATTCCATTCTTCTAAGGGTTATAGGGAGTAGAAAGCTCCCTCTTAATCCCAACTTCCTTTTCATACTCCTTGAATTCTTCTGAGGTGAATTCACCTCTATTGTTTGATCGCAAGGTATTTATCTTTCGCTCTGTCAATTTTTTTACCAGAGCCTTGAACTCTTTGAATTTTCCAAAAAGTTCATTATTTTCTTTTAACAAATAAATCCAAGTTTTACGTGAGTAATCATCAATGAAAGATACATAATATACATACCCACTTAGTGAAATTTCCGACATCGGTCCACATACATTTGAATGAACGATGTCCAAAACTCCTTTGGCTCTGCTATCACTATTGGGAAAGGAGTGCTTCACGTTCTTGCCTTGTGCACATCCTTTGCACACACCATCTGGTTCTTCTTGGATTTCTGGAAGACTTGTCACCATTTTTCTCACAACTGGAAGAGCCTTGTAGTGTAGGTGAGAAAATATCCTCTGCCATAGTTCACTAGTATTCACAATATCATGAACCATTGTAGAGTCTAAATGTCCTTTTAATTTGTAGAGTCTTCCTTCTTCAACTCCAATCATTACTGCATCATCAAGGGTCTTCCCTCTATGCCACATAAGAACTTGACCATTATAAATGATACTCTAAATCCTTTCTTGTCCAATGTTGAAATTGAGAGAATATTCTTCTTTAAACCTGGAACATAGAGAACTTTCTTCATCTTCATTGGCTTTCCTGAGTTTAACTTGTAGGAAGCTTCTCCAACACCTTTGATTGGATATCGATAGTCATCACCCAATTTCACCTTGTGAGGTGAATCTTTGTGAATAATTTTAGATAAGGAGTCTTTATAGCCTATCATGTTCTTGGAAGAACCACTGTCTATCAACCAAGTTTCACTTCCATGAGTAAAAATACCTATGAGGGATGAGATAAGAGAATAAACCTCATCACTTGATTCATCTTTCTTTGCAACCTTCTTGTGAGGTTCATCATCTTCAGTTCTATGAGCTTGATGCCTCTTACTTCATTTCTTATTCTTAATTTCCATAATGAGGGGGGAATCCCTAACAAAGTGTCCCAATTCCTGACAACAGTAACATATGATATATTAGTTGTCTCTTTGACCCATATTAAACTTCTTAGGTAAAGAATGATCCTTCTTGTTCTTTCCTTTCCTGGTGTGGGTGGATAGGGCTTGATCTTCATCTGCCATCTTTTCTTCTCTTGTAGTTGTCATAGCTTCTTCCTAGTCACAATATTCCCAAAGCATACAGAACTTGGGAAGTTTATTTCTTGAACAAATTCACCATGACCTTGGGAGGCCATTCAAGGTAGTCATCACCATCTCTTCTCCTTCTACCGCGTCACCAATTGCTTCTATTTTCTCCTTGATTTGATTCACTCTTGAGAAGTAGGAGTGAATGGTTTTTGAGTCATGCATTTTCACATTCTTCAACTGAGATATCAGAGTCATTCTTTGATTTATGTTGATTCCCTCAAACATACGAGTTAAGGTGTCCATCATTTTCTTTGGAGAAGATAATGATGATACATGATGGATAAGGTGGTCCTTAATGAGTCTGCAATAATCATTTTTTATCTCACCGTGTCCTTATATTTTTCCTTAGCTTCATCTCCTTGAGGTTTTGGAACCTCTTCTATAATGACCTTATCCAGTTCATGTTCTTCAAGAAGGAGGGTTACTCTGTACTTCCAGGTCCTGAAGTTATCAGCTCCATCTATATTCTCATTGATCTTTGTTCCGGTAGTCATCCTACCTTATGATGGTCTTGGTTTTTCGAGAAACTGTCGCTAGACTGAAAACGACTCCCTTTTAGGCTTCTAGATCTGCAACTAGATTCTATTCAGGCCTGCTCTGATACCATGTTAGAATTTTAAATTTTCTAGTTACACAATTACAATTACTTAATCCAATAGAAAATGTAGTAGGATCAGTGAAAGATGGAAAATAATAGATACAATAGAACACAAATATTATCCTGGGAAACCCTCGTGGATGAGAAAGCCAAGCAACCAAAATCCTCAATATATATTCTTTCAACCAGTACAATGATGTGTTATATCTCTCCAAGAAATACCCAGACCAAAACACCAAAAGAACTAGTCTCCAAGACTTGTGCGTTGGACCTTCTTATGCACTCCAAGATGCACAAGAGAAGTGTGTGAGTTTGTATCCAAATGAGAGGAACCTATCCTCTATTTATACACAACAATGTCTCTTGAAGAGACATGACTCTTGACCTAACTAACCCATAAAATTGTGACGACTAGCCACAATGGGGATTTTTACAATTATAAGTAAAATACCAATAATATAATAATTTATGTTAAGACGACTTGTACAATATAATTATAATAATCTTTTAAAGGTTTGACTAAAACAAATATACAAGAATATCTTATGTAGTTACACCAAAAATATTAACACCTTGGAAGGTCGGAAAAATCATTCTAAAAGGAACTACTAAAATTGAGGAACTATGAAATCCTTCCTTGATGGCTTTGTTGGATCTTCATGTTCTATCATCATCTCATATGCAGTGAGGATTCCATGCAATTCATCCATTGTCAAATTTTATAGGTCGTGTATTTCCTCAATGGAAAATATATTGGGATTGAATCTTGAGGGAAGTGACCTAAGAAATGTTTGCACAATGATGATTTATTTAACCTCTTCACCCAATCCTCTGATAGTGTTGACAATCTCATTCACACAAAGAAAATAGGTTGCAATACTTTCTTATTCATTCATATTAAGAGTCTCAATATGTCCTTTATGGGTTTGTAATTTTTCCTTCTTGACCTTTCCATCCCCTTCATATATTCTCTATAACTTGTTTGACACCTCTTTTTCCGAAGTACAAAGCATTACTTTGACAAATATTGAAGTTGCTTGATCTGGATTTTATGAGCAGAACAAAATGAATACAGATTATTAACAAGTTCTTAAAAAAAATAACAGAGATATAGTAAAATTGGTTTTCTATTCAATAACGAAATAAGCTGAAACTGTAAAATGCAGCAGAAACAAGCTTGTTGGAATGGTGGCAGCTTATCTCTGAGAAGAGATGTGACGGAAGTGCGCATTCACAAGAAGACGGTTACAATGAGTCTCTGAAGGCATTTTTACAATAAGAAAGAATGCCAAAAACCCTAGACATCCAAAAACCTAACCCTATGAGATGAAGCGCCAAAAGTCATGTGGGACCCATTTGGGTAAGTTAGTACATCAACTTCCCGGGGTCATAACTTTTGCATAAGATCTCCATTTTAGGCGTGTGATAGCCTGTTGGAAAGGTATCGTCGAGGAGATTCATTTTGGGGGCTCAATTATTCCTTCAATTATCTTTGAGGATATTGATCCCGAAAAACCTTCATTTAGGCCCTCGAAATGGCCCTGGAAGTTAAAACTGCTAAAAATTGTCAGAAAATTGTTTTGAGCCAGTTGGAAAAGGTGGGTGGCCACCGATATCCATCTGGATCAATCCTCCCTCCTTAGGAAGTAATGTTCTCCATTGCGTTGAGGTCCCCCATCAGATGAGGAAATTTATGTTGAATTTGGCCCCGGGTGAGCCACTTGCCTTGGTGCAGGAGCTGCCCTGCTTTGACCACTTGATAAAGTTGGATCCTTTGTTGTCAAGTGCCCTTGATCTGTCTGTCCACAATCTGATCATTGGATCCTTGTTGTATGAAATTAGGGTTGAGCTATGTTGATGTCAGTTGTTCTGCTACTTCTGAGGTGTCCAATAATGGTGGGAAATAAGGGCGAAGAAGATCCACGTTGAACATTGGGTGCAGGCCAAGGAAAGGAGGAATGTTGAGCTCAAAAGAATTATCCCCCACAACCTTGGTGATAGTGTATGGCCCATAACGGAGTGGGTGAAGCTTCCAATGGGGTCCTGTAAAGCGTTCTTTCTACAAGTGAAACCAAACTTTGTCGCCCACCTAAAACTTATGTGGCACCCAATGTTGATCATGGTGTTGTTTGTACTTGTCATTGGACTTCTGTAGGATATCCTGAACCTGTTGACGGATGTGTTGGATCCGCTTAATGAACCGGGTGGCTTTGTCAGCTTCAGTTGGAGCAGGAGATGAGTTGGTCGAGGTGACCGCAAGGGAAAGTGCAACATCTATGCGACCCAATGGTTGGAATCCCAACCCCAATTGAAAGGGGTTGTGGTTGGTTGAGCTATGCAGGGCTCGGTTGTAGCTATGTTGGACATAGGGAAGGCTCTCATCCCATATGCGAGGGTGCTTTGAATTATACATGCAAAGGATATGTACAATCATTCGATTTACAACCTCGATTTGGCCATCTGTCTGGGGGTGGAATATCGTGGATTTGGTGAGCTTGGTGTCCAGCTGCGGCCAAAGGCTCAACTAGAATGTGCTAAGAAATTGACTATCCCGATCTGAGACAATGGCAGTGGCCTCTGTTGTGATGCTCTTCTTGTAGGCAACCAGAATCTCCATCTTAGAAAAGTGATCAACAACCACAAAAAAACAGTCATTTCCCCACTTGGTGGACAAGAGGCCTGACATGTAGTCCATTGAGATGGATTCCCATGGCCTGTCAGGAGTAGGAAGAGGGGTGTACAGGCCCTTTTTCTTAGTGGTCAGTTTGGAAATAGCGCAGGCAGTGGAGGACCGGATATACTTGCTGACCTCCTGTCGAAGTTTCGGCCAGTAGAAATGTTTATGTAGCATCGCCACTGTATTTTGACGCTGAAGTGTCCTGCCACCTGATTGTAGTGGGATTCCCATATCAGCTTCGCTCACTCACTTGATGGAACACAGATATGTCCCATATGACACAACAACCCATCCTGAAGATGGAAATTATCGACAACTGCGTTTTCACCCAACATTTGGTAGGTGGTAGCGAAGTCAGGGTCTATCTCATAGAGTTGGGGCCATCCAAATGTCTCATGGCCGCAAGAGTCTAGCACCATGGTGAGCGTCGCGACTGGTGGTCTACTGAGTCAATCAGGGACGTGATTGGTGCTTCCTCTTTTATACTTGATGTTGAGGTGGAATTGTTGCAAGTATGTGGACCACTTTTGATGTCGGTCATTCTGCAATTTTCCCTATGTTTGCATGAACTGCAGTGGCTTATGATCAGTGTGGATGACTGTCTCCTTCCCAAGAATGTAATGTCTCCACTGGCAGCATGCTTGAACAATGGAGTACATTTCTTTGTCATAAGTAGGGTACTTACGGTTAGTATCTAACAGTGTCTCACTATGATAGGCCATAGGGTGGTCGTGTTGAGTGAGAACGATGCCCACAGCATAGTTTGAAGCATTTGTCTTGATCTCAAAGGGATGTTGCAGGTCTAGTAGTGAAAATAATGGGGTTGAGCACAAGCGCTGCTTCAAATCATCGAACGCTTGTTGTTGGGACCGGCCCCACACAAATTTCGCCTTACCACCACCCCTGTTTATTTGGCTGAGGCCCATGCAATATGGGAGAATCCCAACACAAACCTGTGGTAGAAATTGGCAAGGCCCAAGAAGCTTCGAAGCTCAGTGAGTGTTGTTGGGGCTGTCCAGTCACAGATGACTTGGATCTTGGCTAGATCCACATGTATGCCATGTTGATCAATGATGTAGCCCAAGTAATGGACCCTGTCCATGTCGAAGGAGCATTTTTCCAAGTTGGCGTATAGCTTGTGTTGTCGTAGGGTGTGCAGAACCTGTTGAATATGCTGCAAGTGTTCAGCCCAAGTCTTGTTGTAAATTAGAATGTCATCGAAATACAC
Source organism: Picea glauca (assembly GCA_000966675.3). Classification (NCBI taxonomy): domain Eukaryota; kingdom Viridiplantae; phylum Streptophyta; class Pinopsida; order Pinales; family Pinaceae; genus Picea; species Picea glauca. Next base: position 60,094 of record JZKD02S1629924.1, read on the forward strand.
CACTACAAAATTATTGGTGAATGGTCACACGATATCGTCCATCATCCTAATGAAAGTGGTTGGAGCATTTGTCAAACCAAAGAGCATGACCAACCATTCAAAAAGGTCCTCCTTTGACTTGAAGGCGGTCTTCCATACATCTGTCTGTTCTATCGAGACCTGGTGGTAGCTAGACTTCAGATCAATCTTATTGAAGTATTTGGCCCCCGTGAGTTGATCAAGGAGGTCATAGATTCGAGGAATTGGGTATTGATTTCTGACTGTGATTTTATTCAGAGCCTGGTAATCAATATAGAGTCACCAGGTTCCATCTTTCTTTTGTACTAGCACGATTGGGATCCCGCAAGGTGATGAGATGGGGTGGATGTGCCCCTTGTGGAGCAGTTCTTGGATATGTCGCTTGATCTCCTCATTCTCTGACAAAGAGCGACAATAGACTGGCCCATTGGGAAGCGGTGCATCGGGGGTCAGATCAATGGGGTGCTTGACCTAGCAGAGTGCTTGACCTGGCAGTGCAGAGGTACCCCTGTAGGTGAGGAGAAGATATCTGAGTGTTCTTCCATGGCCTTATCTACTTGCTTCTCCTGTGTGGAGAGGTTGACCACAAAGACCCTGGATGTGGTTGTGATGTTTTTCTTATTCTGAGAGAGAATCACAAAGAAGACAAACTTCCTCATCTGAGAGATGACCTTCTTACATTGCTTAGCAGAGATCAAGGAAATAGCACTAGGTGGGACTTCCTCGGGTATCCTGTACAATTTCCTGTTCAAAGTAAAAATAACACTACGAGGCCTAGACTCATATACAACATGATGTTTCCATAAATAAGGTTGGCCCAAAAGAACATCACAAACTTCAAGTAGAGAAACATCACACAATACCTCGTATTTGAAGGGCTTGATGTCGTACGACAGTCGACACTGTTGGTTGATGTGGAGATCACTTCCTTGGTGGAGCCATCCAATGGTGTAAGTTTGTGGGTGTGTCATTGTTGGCAGGGCAGGCTACTTGATGAACTATGCTGAGATGAGGCTCTTCTGGCTACCGCTATCAATGATAAAGTGCAACAGGGTGCCTTTAAACAACATCTGTGAATGGAAGAGGCACTCTCCTTCTTCTTGCTCGTCTAGTTCACCAGGCTGGAGCTTGGTGGTAGCAACGGTGGCACCAGATTCCGCGTCAATGATCCATCTTCCCCTTTCTGGTTCTGGCTCAGAGTCAGAATATGCATCTGATTCATAGGCTTTCACTTCGGCCACCAGCGACTGCTTTGAGCGGCAGTCAGTAGTGTTATGCCAAGGGCTCTTACGGAAGTCGCACCACTTCCTGGTATCTTTCTTTGTATTTATGGTGTCCTTCTTTTCTTGCGGCTTGGACTGGTTGTCCTGATACTGTCCATCTTTGCCCTATCCTTTGTTCAGTGGGTTGGGGCTGCCCTTTCCTGAATTTTGTTGTGAGGGGTTCCCAAACCCAAATTTCCGCGTCTTTTGTTTGAGCTTCTGCTCGATTTTGACGGCATATCGATAGGCCGTGCCCAAGGATGACATGTCCAGAAATTCCATTTTGGTTTGGATGTATCTATGCAGAGCACTGCAATACTTGAGCACCAAATTTCGCTCTGAATCTTTGATACCCAACTTGGTGCACAAGGGATGGAAGATATTTGTGAAATCTAGGACTGCTTGGTCTCTTTCTTGCCGCAGTGTGATCCATTTGGTATACATGTCGTCATAACTTCCGACAGGGTAGTATTGTTTCTTAATAGCATCCCTGAAGGATTCCCAGGTGGACGTGACT
>JZKD02S1629935.1:18328-40494 GCA_000966675.3 Picea glauca
TAATATAAAAATATTAATGTAACCAATACTAACAAAATATTATTAAACCATTTTTATTATAAAAAATGAAATATCAAATTTTCATTTATATTAATATTTTAAATACACCTCCCCGGATGGGTTGTTTCCAGGCTCAGAACATGGACAGATTATGGGGAAGCCACTTGGCTAGACAACCAGCCACTTGGTGCTTGATTAGACCCACCCCCCCTCATCCATCACCTCATGGATTTAAAGCTCCCGTCGTCACTCTTCAAACATCACTTGCAACCATCTTGTCGCACGCTTAGCTGCGTGGGAGACTTCATGGAGCTGGGCAGAATGCTTACTCAGTCCCATCCACACCTCAACAATGACGCTCCTAAGGCCATGCCCGAGCGTGCTGATCTTCATTTTCTCCTTCGACATCTCCATTTTCATATCTTCCTTGCTCTCAATTACTTCCTCCCCTCCTGGTGCGACGTCCACTCGCCTTCCCGGAGTTTTGGTTCGTGCCTCTCCTTTTTCTTGCACCTCCTCTGCACTCTCCATCCCAGGTCGACTGTAGTCACCGCCATGCCTCGACTTAGAGGCAAGTCCAAAAGAGGGGCAGCCTGGCATGTGGCTAGAGGAAGGGAGGCACCCAACTTTGACTCTCCCCCTGAATTTGAAGGCATCCCCTTCCTGACTCCTATCGAAGCTCCCACCCCTGCTCAACTTCTTCATGAGACCACCCTAGACCTATCCCCTCTTTCGAATCCTTTCGCCTGCAGAATTGAGTGGTTTGACACCTTTGGTAATTCGTTGGGCTTCATGCCTCCACCCCCCTCCCCTCCTCCTCATCCTCCATCTCCATCTTCTCCCCCTCACCACCCCTCGTCACTCCCTCTGCTCCCTCTATTTATCCATCCTCCTCGTCTGACTCTTTGTTGTCCCCCCCTCTCTGTTCAACTTGTGACATCTCTGCAAACCAAGCAACTATCATGGTTTCATTGGATGACATCAAGAGGGGCCTAGGGGATGTCAAGTTAGCCTTACTCGAACTATGAATCAGAGAATTAGAACGCTAGAGCCGTGTGGACCTTTTGACGTCCTTGCTACGGGACCTATGGCAAGCCATCGCGGACTGAGATAGGCTTGATAGGGGAAAATCACAGGTGCACCAAGCCTTCACTGGGCCAAGGCTCGATCGAGGTTTATAGTCAATTATGCTTCAGGTTTATGTTCTCTTTTTTACCTCGGTAGCCATGGGAGGCTGGCCGGCTCTGGGGAGTTTGGTCTGTGTTTTTTCTGTTTAGTTTAGCAATCAACATTTAGCCCTGCATGGCAATGTAGTCTCTTTTCTTGCATGTTCTACTCTTATTTTTTAGACAAGTGGCAGTTGTAGTTTCCCAGCAAGACACAACTGCCACGTATAAATAGGTGCTACAAACAGATGTAATATCATTTTCTTACAAGCTTTAATACAAACTTCTAACTTACAAAAAAAATATTTTAAATACACCTAAATAAAAACATAATAATTAAACTAAAATAAATATATTGATCATATTAATTAAAATACAAAATAATTGTGAAATATGCAACCAAAAAAAAAGGGAAATAGCCATTCATACAAATGAGAAATGCAAATTAAATTGAAAATATGAACTTTCGATATGATGTCCAAGGTAAATGGACAAACACTTCATTTTCTAAATAATTTAAACTTATATGAGAGAAAACCAAATTCATAATTTAAAACATGTTATTACATCATTATTTATTTTTTCCTTAATCTCTTCAAAATTAAACTTTGTTATAACATAGGAGCATCCATCACCATTTTGTGATTATTACTTTATACTAGCACACTTTATTCACCACATTGATCCTTGCAACTGGTTCGACACCGATGATCTCTTCCATCAGGCATGGCGGTGATCACGACAAATCGGCGATGGTATGGCTGCGTCAATAAAGCAAATGGTGGTGTTAAAACTTCTTAATATGCTAGAAGTCGACAACAATGGCAAAACTTGTGCTGCACAGTTTACCAACGGATTTAAAGAATAAAATTTTCTGGATGTTGAAATGTTCGGAGCATCAATATTACAACCATATCTATTCTGCATAAGATCGAAGTACATGATTATATAGTCTCGATGAGCCGTTGCGTTGATTATGGGAGTCCAACAGTTTCGAATGGCCATGCCGCAGAAAATCCCCCATCAAAAAATATGTCTGGGCAAAATAAATCTATGTTCATATAATCATGCATCTCACTTGCATCATAGGGATCTTCATACAATGCATACTATTGATAGTTTTCAAACTCATCCTTGAAGTGCCAATTTTCACTGAGGCATTTCAAATCCGATTTTTCCAGAAAACCCTCAGCGGAAAAGATTTCCTTGGGAGATTGACAGAATTGGTCCTTCAAGTCCAAAACGAGGCTTGAGGGAATGCCAAGATCATCATCCAAAGCCTCTAAGAGATAGCACAGATCAATCCCCGAGTCCGAAACGAGGCTTTGGCTACTAGAGATATCGGAGGCCATCAAATTATCCTCCAAGTTGGGGGCATAAAAAGTGGAACATGTCGCGTTGATCTCTTCCTCCAGGCTTCTCATGACACCAGTTACGAAATCCTCACTCGGAGCGAATTCTTCTTCTTCAACTGGGGTTTTGTCTAATTGCAGCAGATGACAAAACCATTATGTTTCTTCACCATTGAAGCATTTGGATTCTTGTACATCAATGGAATCCAACAGAACCCCTTGCTCTCGGCCTCGTTTTCTGAGCGTCTCCGACATGTTTGACAGACTACACCGAGATTCGAACACCGAACACAACGGTGAAACCGAGATGAGAGGAGAGGACCATGATATACCTATTCATCCATTGAGCTGCAACAATGTTTTTTTGTAATTATTTACTATGTGCTTCTTCGAAATGTTTGGTTATAGGCCTTAGGGATGCTTTGAGAGATTGCTCCAGAGCGCATCTCTTTCACTTGCATATACAAAACCCAACACTGGCACATGGCTTCGCATCGAGGCAAGGGAACGAAGGTTCTTTCATTTATGAGTCGAAGAGTCAGTAGATTTTGGAGCTCAACAAAGGGCCATGAATTTTGTTACATGATTTTCCATACTCGAATTCGCATCAAAGAACCCTTAGATATTCTTAGCTGGCTACAACCATGACTCCTGAATTTTGAGGAGAAGATATCCGTGGAGCTCCTTCCTTCGCTCAAATGAAGACTTGCATAAGCACAACCTACTACGTCAGAGGGAAGGCTAGCACAGGTTGTCTGGATTGGGCCATAAAATTTTTCTCATGGGCGTTGTCTGGCTCTGAAGTGCAGAGCATTCTTGATTTCTATTCTCGTGAGGTAACTTGGGTTTGTCTTTCGAATGAAGCACACCTAGTTTAAATTTCAAATTTTGAATTGAAACGCGCCTAGTTTAAATTTCAAATTTAAACGGATGCAGAATGGTTCAGGAAGGTACCTGCAGCGTTAATGGTTTAGATTTACAACGTCCATGTCAACCTGATCACTGACGGAGGAGGTGGAGATGTTGTTTGAAGGAATCACTGGACGACGGAATATCATGCCATGCATGTCATGTATGAACGCGCCGTAAAATAAAATGCAGGATCGAAGTTTTATGGTGCATGGTATATGGCATGGGATGGGCATGCAACAACTCAATTAATACTCCATGCAACAACTTCCCAATGATTGGGTTGTTGCATGGTGGATAACCTTCGCCCAATTAGAACGATAGCGATATCAAGGTTGTAGTCGCCCAATAACCATAATGACCATGATTTATTGATTGTCGGATGTCCAGGTATTGCTAAATTTCAACGATTCTAATGGTAGCCATGTAATGATTCCAAAAACCTTACTGAGCATGAAGTAATGTTTATCCCCGTTGGAATTACTGTAGTTGGATTTTAGTGTAAAAAAATAATGTCTATAGAATAGGAGAGATTCACTGTCATCTTTTTATTTACATTGACATGAATGGTATGCATTTGATTAGTATTTTTTTATTTTTAAATAAATAAAAGGTTCATTATCATTTAGAGGGAAATTATGCATTATTTAATCAATTTCAGTAGTAACTTTAAAAGGTTACTTGACACATCAATAATTTATGAATATGTCTAATTTATTAATTGAGGTTTTAAGCAGGATCGAGTTTACAACAGGCTTAAATTACAAAATTGAATTTGTCATAAATGTTCAACCTCAAACTCTGCAATATAATTATCATCCTATTTTAAAAATTTATCTACCATTATACCATTTATTAATATTAAACTAATACATTGAAGATAATTGTAAAATATGGGGTGATTGAAGATGATATCGATAATTTAAGAAGCCTTCTTACACCGCCCCCAACATGAAATACTATAACAGTTTTAATAAGGATTAAGAGTTAGGAAAGGAAATAGGGACAAAAGCCCTTTTATTATAAAATAAACAATTTTTATAGGAAGAGAAGGTATTGTATGTTGTAATGATGTAACGTATTTTAATTGATTGCATTAAGGAATTAACCTTAGTTATTTTTAAATGAGATATATAATAAGTCTTAAGTATTAACACTTATGTCACAATGAATGCTTTACTTATTTATAGATCGTTTAGGTACATGAAGGCGCCTTGTCTAATAATAGTGAAAATTACACCATGTTCGGACCACCGTTTGATGCAATGACGTAATCGTGTGCCTTAAGGTGAATTGTTTTCGGCAGTTGGTCTTAGTTGTTTTACCACTCGGGATGGCTTGTAGGAACCCAGAAGTCCTTCGGATAGTTGCACAATTTAATTTGAGAATGTCGTCTTGTGTATTGACGATCTGATGTTGGGGTGCGTGGGTACAATCTTCTTGTCAGCGATTTCAGTCTCCTAGAGTGTGGGTTGGTCTTGAGTCCTTAGTCCAGATAGAATATGTTTCACCAGGATTATTGTCGCGCCTATCATATGGAGATGACATGATTCCTGATGAGGGGATCATGGCATGCCCTATTGGATAGAGGCGAATGATATCGTTGTCATATTTTGTGCTTCCTGTGTGAGTGTTGTTGAGTGTTGTAAGTTTTCTTTGGTGCATGGGTTGAACGCCTTCAAGCATTTGGTTCATACTCCTTGAGGTTCTAGTCATTTTCCTTCGAGGCCGTTGTGTTGTGATGGGCGTGTTATCCCTTATCTTGTAGCCGAGGTCATGTTGTGTTGGGTGGGTAGTCATTCTTGCTTGTTTTTCTACTTATGTTTTGCCCAGTTTCCCCTGTGCCAGTGCGTAGAGTCATAGTTGTCTGTTGCCTAGCCTGTATGCTTGTGTTCGTTGTTAGTGGTGTGTTTAAACTATGGTCATTGTCTCCTTCTTACCTCTTAGTTCATAAAAAAAAAAAAAAAATTCTTTGCTTGTAGTCGTAACGATGGGGTCGTTACATGTGGTATCAGAGTAGGTTCAACTCGCAACTTGGGATCAATACGGATTTCATTGATATGATTTTGATTATAATGTTTCTAATTGATTTGACTTGTTTTCGTGCAGTTAATCATGGTTAGAGGATGTCGCATAGGAATATGACGGGGTGCTAGGGGAGGAGGTGCGACACCTCCAGTAGCATCCACGCCTGAGGGGTCTAACCCCTAGGGAGACGAACATGTTTTCGGGTAGGAGAAGATAGCGGTGGGTGATGTGGCTGGAATGATGAGGCCTTTTCAGTGGATGTCTAAGTCATTGATCAACCATTTGGACAGATATGAGGCCAGGGCATCGACACCCCCTGAGGGTCCTCCGCGTGCTCTGGTCAGTCTGGTAGTATTCATCGTGAATTTGAGAAGGTCAAATTTCTTGAGTTCTTTGGTGCCCCAGATGACGTAGCCACCAAGGCATGGTTGGAGAATATTACGATGTTATTTTCACTTCGTGACTATATCTCCAACATGAAGGTCCTCATGGCAGTCTTTCAACTGAAGGGGAGCACTCTTCTATGGTGGAAGACACTTCTACCAACACTGAACATGGTCGTTGAAGACGTGTCATGGGAACGGTTCGAGGAATGGTTTCGAGAGAGGAACCTATCAGAGGAATTCATTGAGAGCCATCTCAATGAATTCAATGCCTTACGATAGGGTGACCATACAGTGCCTGAGTATGAGGCCTATTTTATGGAGTTGCTTTGGTATGATCCACATCTTAATACTGAGAAACTTAAGTTCAATAGGTTTGTGTTCGACCTTAATGGAAGCATACATGAAAAGGTTAGGATTTTGATGCCCGAAACCTTGCATGATGTCATCTAGAAGGCCCTCATAATAGAGGAGGAGCTTATCAGTGAGGGTTAGAGCAAGACTCCAACGAGACCAGCAGGGTATGTGTCACCTGGTGCACAGCAACATCAGACACCAGCCAAAAATACGTCAAGATATCGTGGCTTCCAGAGGGGATCCACTTTCACTACACCTCAGCGATTGACACCTCAGCAGCAGACACCTTATCGGGGACCACAACATTAGCAGCAGTGTCGACCATAGAAACAACAGTTTAGGCCTGTTCAACAGAACATACCAGGATTCCAGGTCAGTGGGTCTCCATCTTCTACTTCGGGTACCAGGAGTAATGGACCAAAGAAGGGGTGTTGGATGTGTGGGGAGCCACACTACCAACACAACTGCCCAATGGAGAGGACTAGAGTCTCTAGATCAGCTAGACCCACTACCGTGGGAGATTTGGGAAAGGCCCATCAGATTCATGCAGCAGTGAATAACTGCCAGGCAAAGCACTAGTCTACTGTACTCGAGACGTCAAGTACCATCGTTGACCATAACCTTAGTATTTTGATAGATCTCGGTGCTACCAAGAGTTTCATTTCTGGTGTAGCATTAAAAAGGATTAAGGTAAAGGTAGTCAAACATGATGTGTTTAACTTTGTAGAGATGGCTTCAGGAGCCAAACAGAAGGTTGGAGGAAAGGTTACGGGCTGTACCCTTAACCTGGGAGAGTTTGTCATCAGGTCCACCCTATACGTCACGATCTTAGTATCGTATGACGTCGTGATCAATATGGAATGGTTGGAATCACATGAGGTGATACTCAACTGTAAGATGAAATGGTTGATCTTGGTCGATGATGAGGGAAAAAGACGCGTGATTGTAGGATGGAACTAGGGAGTTTCCCTAAGGTTCATCTCTTCCTTGCAGCTATGGAAGAGCATGCATAAGGGATGTAATCTTTATGCGATTCTTGCGTTAAACGAAAAGGGAGTAGCAGAAGGTATAGAACACCTTCTTTTGGTTAGCGAGTTTGCAGACATCTTTCTAGAGGAGTTACCTGGGATGCCACCGAAGAGGGAATTGGAGTTTACTATAGACCTAAAACTAGGGACTGAACCAATGCAACAATTGGTCTTAGTTGTTTTACCACTCAGGATGGCTTGTAGGAACCCAGAAGTCCTTCAGATAGTTGCACAATTTAATTTGAGGATATCATCTTGCGGCTTGACGATATGTTGTTGCGGTGTGTGGGTATAATATTCTTGTCAGCTATTTCGGTCTCCTAGCATGTGGGTTGGTATTGAGTCCTTGGTCCAGATAGAATATGTTGTGCCAGGATTATTGTCACGCATATCATTTGGGGACGACATGATTCTTGATGAGGGGATCATGGCGCGCCCTGTTGGATAGAGGCAAATGATATCGTGGTCAAAGTCTGTGCTTCCTATGTAAGTGTTGTTGAGTGTTGTAAGTTTTGTTTGGGGCATGGGTTGAACGCTTTCAAGTGTTTGGTTATTGTGCCTTGAGGTTCTAATCATTGGTCGTCAAGGCCATTGCATCTGGATGGGGGTGTTGTCCCTTAGCTTGTAGGTGAGGTTTATCTTCCTACAACTTATCCTATGGGATAATGGCCTAGAAAAACTGCTACCCCAAAGCCTTCACTAAATACTTCACCTAATCTAACATCATTTCCTCCTCACTAGACACCTCCATTTTCATTGAGCATAGAGTATTTTCCTTTCACTTGGTCCACATCGATGGTGGCATTTTAGCTAGGAGATCCTCGATCCTCACCTAAAAACTTGTATATGTAATCATCTCTTCTTGCAACAAGTAAATAACTTGAGTATCCCCTGGGAGCGGTGCATCTCCTCCAACCTCATGTGACCCCATATCCATCTCTTCAAATTCCAAGCCATAGTATTTATGGGGAAAACATTTACCTTATTATGGTGGCCCCCAACACTAATTTTAGTGGCATGATCAACATGCGCAGCTGCAGACATGGTCGCTATTTAGAAATTGTTTTTGGTGGGGAGAGAATATACTCCTCAGTGGTCTAGGCTTCTAGAACTTAATGCAGGTGTGGCATGGAAGTATTAAGAATTCCACCTTGCTACAACAAGACAACCTATTCTTGGGTCACCGTGTAGGAACTGCTTGACTGAGGTGAGGTGGGACTCAAGACACTAAACACCTGAGTTGGAGGGGGCATGAGGCTTGATGGGAGGGCTTGATGGGGCCCCATACTAGTACATATTGTAAAAATTCCAACATTCTATTTGCAGTGTTATGGACAAAATTGGCCATACTGTCGAAAAATAGAGGATTTTTTTTTTTTTTTTTTCCATATTGCCCGATAACGTTGCTATTGCCATGTTGATGTCTCTCTTACCACATTGTCATCTTTCTTTCCACGTTATCATCTCTCTTGCCACATTTTCCACATAGTCATCTCTCTTGCCACGTTTGTGACATAGTCATCTCTCTTGCCACATTTGTGAAGATAGTTGTTGTCGTTGCGACGTTGTGGAAACTAACTTTTCCCCCTCCAATGGTCACCTAGTATTTTGACCAAGTCAACTTTGATTTGGTTAATGATCATCGGAATTGCAATGTTATAAAATATATAAATATGATTTCATATTACAGATGTTGCGACAAGTTTTCTATAATAACGACACTTCAAAAATGGTTTGTGGGTCTTCTCAGCTAGAGTAAAACTATTAAAAGACATTGTACTAGGGATCTTCTCGTTTCATTTTAATGTTTATATATGAAATCATACATCCTTGAGTCTTGAAACCCTCCCATACTATCAAGGGATGTGTCTAGTCTAACCATGTCAAATTTCGGTGCATACAGGGACATATTGAAGAAATTTCAACATTGGCCCCATTCACTACTCACTATGTGGGATCGGTGCATGACATTTTTGGTGGTTGAATTGGAAGTTCCATGACATTTCAAGAGAGTTCCAACAAAGATTCTATAGATGGAAACAATGACCTTTGACAATGAGATGCCCATTATGAATGTTGTTGAAAACATGGATGATCTCAAAGATTATGTGGTCGGAACTTCATACATCCTTGAGTCTTGAAACCCTCCCATAATGTCAAGGCATGTGTCTAGTCTAACCATGTCAAATTTCGATGCATACAGACACATATTGAAGAAATTTCAATGTTAGCCCCATTCACTAGTGCTCACTATGCGGGGTCGGTGCATGACATTTGTGGTGGTTCAATTGGAAGTTCCATGACATTTCAAGGGAGTTCCAACAAAGATTCTATGGATGGAAACAATGACAATTGGCAAATATGAGATGCCCCATTATGAATGTTATTGCAAACATGGATGATCTCAAAGATTATGTGGTCAAGACATCAAACATCCTTGAGTCTTGAAACCCTCCCATACCGTCAAGGTATATGTCTAGTCTAACCATGTCAACTTTTGATGCATACAGGCACATATTGAAGAAATTTCAACGTTGTCCCCATTCACTACTCACTCTGAGGGGTCAGTGCATGACATTTTTGGTGGTTGAATTGGAAGTTCCATGACATTTCAAGAGAGTTCCAACAAATATTCTACGGATGGAAACAATGACATTTGACAAATATGAGACTCCCCATTATGAACGTTGTTGCAAACATGGATGATCTCAAAGATTATGTGGTCGGGACATCAGACATATTCCTTGAGTCTTGAAAACATCCCATACCATCAAGGCATGTGTCTAGTCTAACCATGTTGAATTTCGTCGCATACATGCACAGTTTAAAGAAATTTAAACGTTGGCCCCATTCACTGCTTACTATGCGGGGTCGGTGGATAAAATTTCACTATGCTCATTCACCTTCAAGGCAGGCCCCATTCACTATGCTCACTATGAGACATCCATTATATTGAACGTTGATGCAAACATGGATGATCTCAATTATTATGCAGGGACATCAAACATCCTTAAGTATTGAAACCCTTCCATACCTTCAAGGCAACTATCTTTGATGATGAGCTAATGGCATCGTTCTCACCAACATATGTCCACTTAGTCACAATGACACATCTTTGATATCCTCCAACATTAAAGAAATCCCCACATCAGCAGGAGTTTAAACATTTTCAATAAGTGTGAGTCATTTATGCATTCTCCTACCTCATGGAAATTATCTTGTGATCATTCTCACCATTATTCACATAACCCCCACACTATATTCCCCTTAGTTACTCAATAATCCAAATTTAGAAATGACCAAAACTAATGCAACAATGACGGAATAGAAAACCTTGGAAGAGAGAGATAGATGGTTGTAGATAAGCATAAAGGCAAGGAAAATTAGAAAACCTTTAACCCCATGCCCATGAAATAGTTGCTTATTAATTATTTAAGAGCTAAGGAAATACTCCGCTAGGTTTCCCATAAAGAAATCAATGGATTGGACTATTTCTGCCTACATGAGGGCACTAAAAAGGAAGGAGATGCTTGAGGGATTGTTGAGTAGAGAAAGGAAACATTTTCCCTTTTGTTGTGTATGACATGAAAGAGATATTTTCCCTTATACTCAAAGATCACTCACAGACCCACTCTATATATCGTCTCATATCGTCCTCGTTTCGTTTTAATTTTCTGATTGGTCGAATTTTAAAGGAAACAAATATTAAAAGACATTGTACTAGGGATAGAGTACATTATGGACAACGGTGACCTGTGAATGGGGCCAATGTTGAATTTTTTTCAAAATTTTTCTGTATGACATCACACATCCTTGAGTCTTGAAACCCTCCCATATTGTCAAGGCATGTGTCTAGTCTAACCATATAAAATTTTGATGAATACAAGCACATATTGAAGAAATTTCAACGGTGGCTCCATTTAGTGCTCACTATGCCGGGTCGGTGCATGAAATTTTTGGTGGTTGAATTGGAAGTTCCATGACATTTCAAGAGAGTTCCAACAAATATTATACAGATGGAAACAACACCATTTGACAATGAGATGACCATTATGAACTTTGTTGCAAAAATGGATGATCTCAAAGATTATGTGGTCGGGCCATCAGACATCCTTGAGTCTTGAAACCCTCCCATACCATCAAGGTATGTGTCCAGTCTAACCATGTCTAATTTCGACGCATACATGAACAGTTTGAAGAAATTTCAACTTTGGCCACATTCGCTGCTCACTATGCAGGGTCGGTGCAAGATGACATTGGTGGGTGAATTGAAGCTTCTGTGACATCAAATCGACTTGGTAATTCAATAATCAAACCCTCCTTAAGTATTGTGTAGTGACTTCAAACATCATTAAGTATCTAAACCCTCCCATACCTTAACCCCATGCCTTCAGAAAAGTTAGAAAACCTTTAACCAAGTATCTAGTCAGTGATAGTTGGAAGAAATTAGAGTGGCGTTTTGATGATCCAATTCAATACAAAAGTTTACCTAATTACAACTTGAAAGAATGTTGCTACCAAACTACTCATCCACATGAGAAAATTGTCATTGAATTTCTCATCCAATGGAGGAGGGAAAGAAGACATATCCTTGCGATATTGTGCACCCACTAGAAGAGTAGTACCATGACATATCAAAGATGATCCCCATTATGCCCATTATGAACGTTGTTGCAAACATGGATGATCTCAAATATTATGTGGTCGGGACATCATACATCCTTGAGTCTTGAAACCCTCCCATACCGTCAAGGCATGTGTCTAGTCTAACCATGTAAAATTTTGATGCATACAAGCACATATTGAGGAAATTTCAACGTTGGCCCCATTCACTATTTCTCACATGGACGATCATGTAATAAATATGACATCTATAACTAAGTATGGGGAAGGTTGACTTCTATATAACTATAATATGGGGAGGGTTTCTTGACTTCTATACTTGATTGTTTGGGGAAGGTTGTGTTTCTCTTTATGTTCATATATTCGAAGAGAGGATTAGAGAATTTAGAGTATTCATGACACTCTCGGGATTATGTGAAAACTAAGGAAAACTGCATTGAAACCAATCAACCATCCATCACCATTCTGACCATAAACAGCATAGAATTCAAAAGGATGTTTCTTAATATAGAAACCCACCAAAACTCATAGAGAAAATTCACTAATCTAGGTTGTATCTTGCATAATCAATTTTGGGATATAAGTAGTAATAGTGAAATGGTAGAAAACTATGTGAATGTTAATTGGTGCAATTAATTAACAAAACCAACAAATTAGTATGGTAATAAGACACTATGTGTTTAGGAATTGGCTAATCGAACCAACTCATAATGGTGGATTGCTTGACATCATAATGTTCTATTCTATGTAATGTAAGGATGCATCACATGAAAAGCAAATTAATTAATTAATTAATAGTGATAATAATAATAAAAAATAATGACAATAATGTCAATAAAATTAGTGGGAGGAAGGTTGGTGGGAGGGAGGTACCTTGCAAAAGTCAGCAAAAACCAGTCTTGATTCCCCATACATCGTTCGTTCGCTGCTTACGACAGGTTCAAATGGAAAAACTCAATCCGGCAGAGGTAGAGGAGCAAACCACCCAACAAGCACCACCCGTACCACTGGTTGTTGTTTTGATTTATCACATTTATCCCAAAGCAACACTGTGTATGATGGAGTATTCGAGTAGCCCCACTTGATTTTGAGTTAAAGCATATCGACCAGACTTGATAGTTGTGGAGTTGAGTTGTTAGTCATGGATTGAGGGTTTATAGAGCTTGTTGTTGGTTGTCCAAGTGGTGGTGGATTTATTTACAAAGGTTTGGCATAGCCATCAGCATTAGCTAAAACACAGGCGATTGGCGTCGAGTCGTAGCCCCATCTGAAAGAGGAAGAGAAGTGGAGATATTCAAGGGAAGTAAATTGAATCCATGTGCTGGCAGTAAGACCAATAACTTGTACCAATGGTATATTAGACTGTGGACTCATAGTATTAATGAAAGAAAACCATTAACTTTGCATATAGACTAGTATTGAAAACCCTCAAAGGTGACGTTGGAAAAATTAATTGGGTCATTTGGTTACTTCTCCAGAAGGTCTATTACATTTGGGTCAAATAAGTCCTCCATTAACGTCATCATCATTGTCGTCATCATCACCAGTTTCATTGTCATCATCGTCATTGCAATCATATTTTTGTAAACCTATGACCTCTAGAGAGTAAACTCATGTTCTTAACTGTTACGCCCTCAATATAATATATATATATAAAACCAAACCAAACATATATTATAAACCAAAAAAAAATATTAATTATATATATTATAAACAAAACAAAAAATAGCAAAGAAAATTCAACCACTATAGAAAACCCACGCAACGCCCAAATTTCAAAATCCCTATTAAACAAAACCCCACCCACGATCAATATTGTGCCCAAATTTCAAAACCCACACTAAAAAAACCTCAGCCGACCCCGATCGACAACAAGCTAGGACAGAGGAGATCACCCCATAGGAGAAGGAAGGAGCCCACATGAGTGCATCGAATGAGAGAGGAGATCACCCCACCAATAGAGGAGCAACGCTGCGAAGATCGGTAATTATTTCCACAACATTCTTTCTTTGTAAACAAATTTCATTTTCTTCTATAGATCGCTTTTGCCTAAACATGATTTGTTGTTGGGTTTCATTCTCCTTCTCAACACTCCCCTTTATCAAATCCCTATCAAAAACATTGCAATACAAGGATATCCTCTCGCACAAATTCCATCAACACACCTCCCAACATTTTCTTCCTTAAATAAATTCTACCATCGATTCTTCTAAAGGGATTTTAGTCTATTACATAGAACTGGAATTTCATAGAAAGTTTTGCTGCTCCTCTTCCTCATAAAAGAAATTAGTCATTTTGTTTCTTACTAGTAACACAATCAAATATAGATTACTCTGCCACCAGGGTCAGAGTTACGCATATGTGATACTTTGGGCTAGTGAAGTTACTCATATGTGATACTTTGGTGAAGAAACCACATCAGATTTCTTGGGATGGATTCTTAACAAAAGGTGATGAGTATTTTTCATCTTTGCAAGTTGAATCTATTAGAAATGAAGAAGTAGACCACATGGAGGAATCAATAAAGAAGTAGAAAATGATGGATAGAGTAAGCACTGACCATAAAAATGAGCATAGAGCAAGCACTGACCACATATAGGTGGGTGGCCATGTGCTGAACTAAAAATTGTCAAGAGGAGCCAGTTGGAATAGGTGGTGGCCACCAATATCCACCTGGATCAGGTTGAACAACATATACACATTTATTATTGTGAATATATAACCACTATACATGCGATAGAACTTAGTTAGAATCTAATGTTGAGATTTGATATGATGCTGAAGTCTTACCTCTTGTTCGCTCCAAAGTGTGCAGAGCCCTCCTGAAGCTCCTCTGGCGTCTTAGATAATTTCGACGCAAGAGAAGAGGTGTTCGTTTAGTTATGGCCTATTTATGAATTGACCTATAAAATTACCATTTCTTTTAAGGGCATCATCGCTCCAACAATGCAGAGGAAGGAGAGAGAGTCACATCCAGACTGGAATTGTAGAGGGAACATAGTTTTCTGTATTGAAATCAAGGGTCCATTTATTGAAATACATGCCTCTCGCTCCAAGGAAATATGGGCCACTACAGAATTTTAAATCTTTGTCTTCCTTGTGCTCGAAGAGAAATGTGAAGAAACCTCTGTCTCAAAATAAATGATTCAGTGAACCTTTGCTCAAAGGTTTCCATTTTTTTTCTAGCCAGAATGTCACTGTCTTCTAAGATGGTCGTGTACCTATAAATTGACCGATTAGTCCCCTATCTACTAGAGCCAATGCTTTCTTTCTGGAGGTGGATGGTGGGATGATAACCTTGGGAATTTCTTCTAGTTTTTTGATAAATCTGGATTTCTACACCTTGGAGAATTTCACAGAGGTTTCTACCATCACTTTAAAGGCATGTGGTTCTTCATTAGGAGGGGGTGTATGCCCTCTCCCATCGTTATCCATAATCCCAACAATTAGAGCTAGGGTTTGGTTAGGGTTTCAAAGTAAAGCATGGATTTTTCCCTATTCAATTGCTTATTGAACTTAGATAGTTGTTATGTTTCAAGAGAAAATAAGTTCCTCATGGAAAGGACATGCCTTGAATTTGTTACTTACACGTTACTTGGATTTTTGGGCATTGTGAAATGCAGTCCTGTGGATGTCGAATCTTAAAGGTCATGAATTTTATAGCTGCAAATACTCATCGAATTACATTCTCCAAGGTTTTCATACTAAATGGAGTTTATTCTCCACGAGGATTCTCCTTAAAAATATGTATATTGTGTGATGGATGATTATGAAATTGATTATATGTGTCTTATTCTATTGGATGCTTGATAAAAGGAGAAATCCAAGCCATAATATTAATTAGACACTGTTGTTTTTTTTTAATGAAATGCATTGAGTGATTTCAACTTGCATATTAGAAAACATGTCAATACCATTTATAATCTCTCCAACATTTAAATACAGTGCATAGGTAATAAAGATAAAAGAGAAGTTCATATAAGCAACACAAGTGGAGAGAAACAACATAAAATCCATGATTGGAGCATCCAAAACCTCTCCAAAATCCAATTGCAATGCAATGGAAAGGTTAGAGGGAGACGAGACGATCACATAAGTGGGCATTGAACTGCGCATTATCGAGATGAAGGAAACACTATGGTAAAAAATAAAAAAGGAAAGAACATCCTTTCATTCTACGAAAATGACAAACTCTTATGAGTTAACCCATCACACTTCCTCCTCTTAACCCATCACACTTCTTCCATGAGAGGAGGGTACAATAGAAAAAGAGAAGCACAAAAGAAAGAAATTCAAAGACTAAGGCTATTATCTTCAATGGCGCATCTATGACTATCCAAGAGACTAAAGCTTGGCTTTCGAGAACGAGGAAGTACTTCATGTTTAAATAGAATGTATAACCTTGTTGCCTTATATGTTTAGAGTTTCATATGGAGCTTATGTGATTTTGGTTTTTCCTTGAACATAATTTCAAGTCTTTGGATAAATTTATTTTCTTTCTTTAACCCTCACCCTGAGAAAGAAGGTTTGTCTCAAATTTTGTACATTTAAAGTTTTTTAGAAAAACTGTGTTAATTTAAGGAGGTATAAGATTTTTAATTAGGTTGTTCCCCAATCATTGGATTAAGTGCCAAAGATTAGACCACAAGATTTAAGGTTGTTTGTTTATGACTAAACCCAAATCCAATCCACATTAGTTCACAATCAACCAACCTTCTCAAGCTTATTATACCCATTAGTTTAACAATGATTCTTAACCTTGGATGTCTTTACGGGTGTACAAGAACTCTTGGGCCAATGTAATGGTAATCACCCAAAAGGCATAGGGAAGTGGGAAATCCGTTTCCACTATGTCGTTCAAGCTTATTATACCCATTATTCTAACAATGATTCTTAACCTTGGATGCCTTTACGGGTGTAGAAGAACTCTTGGGCCAATGTTAATGGTAATCACCCAAAAGGCATAGAGTAGTGGGAAATCAGTTTCTACTATGTCGTTTTCTGCCAAGCATAAGGTCACGACCACTGTGAAGGTGCCAATGTGACTTTCCTTAAACTCCGCTTCTCAAGTTGGTAACACAGGGCATGCTCTCCACCCCCTTTTGACACTCTTAGAGGTTTTTGACTCTCAAGGAAACTATAAAAAAGTCTACACCATGTAAGATTATTTTGTTCATATTAACTTTAAATCCCATCCTATTTAATATTTTGATGTTCTTTAAATCCCATCCTATTTAATATTTTGATGTTCTCTTAGCACAAGTCATAATTTATATTTGTAAAATATAAATTTTACCATTCTCAATAAAAATGAAACCAATATAAATTTTACCCTAAATAATAGTTAGCAATTTCCCTATACTTAAATATGGATTTGACCCTAAATAATACCTAGTTACCAATTTCCCTATAGTTAAATTAAAAATAAAAAAACTTTCATAATAATCTTACCCGTCCATATGGTCTAATTAATCCGAGCACATAGTGTTGTGTTAGATACCTCACATCTCCGAACCTATCTTAAACCGCAAAACAACCGACCATGAAATTTTGTTTAGCGAGCTGTAGGGAAACTTTATGTACAGTGATAAAGAAATGAAGTTTGAAAATCTACTCTTCTCAACTTTGAGAGGGAAGGAGAAGAATCACCAGCCAAGCCAAATTTTCCTCAGTTTACAAGCCCACAGTCCATTTGCATCAAGGCAAAGAGATGGAATCCCATCAGCAACAGCGAATTGTCCTGTCGTTGAAAATGAAGAAGAGAGGACATCAACAACAACCACCTCTGCAACCGACGCCGAGCAATGACAACAAGAAAATCCGGCGATCCCCCTCGTTAGCCTCTGTTCACCGTTAAGTTTGAGGTTCTCCATCACTTGCCGTCAAGTTTGTTGTCAATCTCCGTCGTCCAGGCTCTGGTTTGAGTATTGGCGTCGAGCTAGCCAAGAAGAAGTGGAAGCCCAAGATTAGAGGACATATTCAAGAAATTCGACGCCGAACGGCGATGGGAAGATACCGCGGTCGGAAATGAGCGAGTTGATGAAATCCCTGGGTGGGCATGCCATGGAGGAAGAGGTTGGCGCCATGGTTTCTAACGACGACTTGGATGGAGATGATTACATCGATCTGTCTGAGTTTGTGGCTCTCAACACCGACCAGACAGTGAGCAACTCGCGCAGAGTCCAGGACCTGAAAGACGCATTCAATATGTTTGACATGGACGGGAATGGATCCATCTCTCCCCGTGGGAATAGGTTTACTTTGGTTGTATCGTGGTATGCACAAAGTGTTTGTCTACATTCTCAGAGGAGTCCAGGAGTGGCTCAACGGATTTTGGATTAGGGTTTGATTGCAGCTCCAAGTTACCTGTGGGATTTTGTAGTTGTTTTGAATTGGCTTGAGATCGAACATCTCCAGAATGAGATGGGATGTGTGAGGATGCACCCTCAAGCTCCTCCTCAGCGCCAAAATGTAGTTGAACTGTGTAACCTTTCATACTTGCAGCAATTGAATTTAGGTCTTTCCCTTTCACAACAGTGGCATATGGGTATAACCTCATCCTCAACCAACATAGAAGTGAATTAGGGACATGTTGATGAAGAGAAAATTCCTCCACTATATCAACTTATTGTGTATCTTCATTCATTGAGAAAGGACAAGTGCGAAGGACCAAATTCCCATTGGTTGAACAAACCACTATTTTCTTTGGATTGTGTTCTCCCAGTGAAATGAACTCATGGATAGGGCTATGGTCCCTTGACTCATTGTGCTTGTGTAGATTTTTGTTCATACATAGGATTAATGATAGTGTGACCCCTCTCAAACAGAGCATCATTTGCTCAGGGTGACCTAGGGGATGGGTCTCTATTTGTGCACCAAAGTCCGATCACTCTAGATTGTCGATCACATTCAATATTCTCTCCATCGTGGGCGTGATTTCTAGCTGAACAGGGTTTCTCTCCATCATGGGCATGATCTCTAGAAAGACGAGGATTCTCTTCTTCACTAGGTCGCTCCATCGCTCTAGAACCATAGATGTTGAACACTTTGAGAGGAATTATCCCATATCAGTGTAGATGCAGTTTGAAATTTTGAAGTTTCTGTTGGTTTTCTTTCTCTATTAAGTTTTAAATTTCAGCATGTTTTTTAATGTTGGCAACAGTGATCTTAGATAATAGTATGGTACATATATACAAGTCTATGCTTGGATTAATTCAAAGGCAATTCATACTTTTCAGGTGGCAACTGATTTCATAAAAAGCACGCATGACGAGAAATCAAGCATGTGCAAGATCATTGTTTCAAATCATAATTCCAAAAGTACTCCATCAGTTGAGGAACTTAGTCATCTTGCTGCAAGATTACAATCCACAGGAGCCGACATTGTAAAATTTACGACAAATGGCACTAATGTTACTGTTGTGGCTCGGATTTTTCAAGTGTTTTCTCACTCTCAAGCGAGTTTGAAAGACAAATTCAATCTTATTTTTTTCAATGAAAAGGTTAAAAGGATTGATCCCCTCAATTTTATAAGGGTGTTGGTGCATTATGTCTTTGCTTTCCCCATCTTCAGTTTCTTTCTTTCTTTTCCCTCATTCACATTTGATCTGTTCTTTGCATCCTTAATTGTCTTTTTTTTTTTTTTCCAGACTTTTCGCCATGCTTATGATGTGCTTTTCTTCATGTAAAATTGAATTCTATACATATTTTGTTTACTCATTTTTCTCTACTAGTTTTGACTTCTGTTACACAATTGTATGTATCATTATATTGGGGGATTTATGGTTGAAGTTTTTTATTGTGATAAGTTGGTAGTTGAAAGGAATCCTTGGTCACCCTTTTAATAATTAATTGGAAAATTCGTCCAACAAATATATGCTTGCTCAAAGTTCAAACCCACCGCTTGAGGTATAAAAAGGCAATTCAGCACTTGCAACGACTATTCTTTTGAGTTTACCACCATTATATGTAGAGATTGCAAACACTGTAGTTCTGATCCTTGCATCATCGTTTTGTATTCCCACTGCCCTTGTGACATCCATTAAACTTCACATTATTTTGGTAGAAGGTTTGTAGCCTGGGGTAATTCATTTATTTGAAGTATTTTTCAAGAAACCCTCTTTACTACTGCTGAAATATTATAAAAACATATTCGAAGCCACCCTCCCTTACGTAAAAGTTTGTAAAATAGGAGATAAGCTTTTTCTTGCATCAGTTTTTCATTTCAGAGGTGAAACTTGTGTACAGGTTCCCATTATTGCATCGGCGAGTTCTGCCAGAGGGCTAATTAGTTCGATTCTTTGCCCAAAGTTTGGTGGATACCTTACTTTTGGCTCCTTGGGAGCAAGGAAGGAATCATCTTCGGGTCAACCAGCATTGACGGATCTAATAAACATATACAGGATAAAGAACTTGGGTAAAGATACCAAGGTTTTTGGAATCATAGGAAATCCAGTAGGTCACAGCAAAGGACCCATTCTGCACAATCAGGCATTCAGAGAGATAGGACTTGATGCAGTCTATGTACCTTTTCTTGTTGATGATCTTGCGGATTTTATAAGAGTTTATTCCTCCCCTGATTTTGCTGGTTTCAGGTGCACATTTTTCTTGCTTAGTATAATGATTAAGATTTAATTAGTACCGTGATGTTCTTTTTTTCTTCCTTTTTCCTACCTGTCCACTTTCTCTTTCTTTTCTTGCGTCCTTTGAAATGCAGCAAGAGTTTGTAAAACAAAGTCTCCAATTCACTCCTTTCTTATAGTTTATCCTTCCACTTATCCATTTTTATAGAAATAAAAAAACAATGCCAGTGTTCAAAGGTGATGGGAAAGTTATAAATCCGACTAGTGAACTATGAATATATACAGTGATGTACATCATCTCCGTCCAAAAGTTTAAAAATTAAAAAAAATACGAACAAAGTTGAGATCTCACAAAGTGATCCGAAGGCCTTTATCCATGTTCATCAGTCTGGAATGCTACCGGGATTTCAGAGTTACATTTACAAAAGTTTTTGACAACCCTTCCAATTTTCCGTGATGATAGGCAGCATGTCACAGATAAATTTACCCACAGCCTAGTTAATTGTCTACTGCTTTATAATCATCCATAAAAGGGCATTTAATGACCCTTTTTGTTCCATATAGACAAGGTATTGATCATCAACTTTAGTAGTAACTTGTTTAAAGCTTAAGCCCTTGCAACAAAGAAATTGGTGATTGCCTCTTGGTACAAGTTGTACATGTCTCTTATGATGTTTATAACTTTACCCTAGATCGGTTGATATAGATTGCTTTCTGATGCAGGAGCATCGTCAGCAAAGCACGAGTGGAGGACAACTGAAACCGTCTGTAGAAAACAATTTTTGACATTTTAATAACAATCTGCCTAATTTGCTCCATTCTTCATTCTGTATCATTAATACATAGAGAGATCTTGCTAGAGAGTGAAACCCAGAGGAAGAAATCTGTGGATTTCATTACCATCATGGGGTATTCTTGCCCTCTTCGATTCCGCGATGAAATTGACCGCGGAGAATCCTCCCAAAAGAAGAGGGTTGTAACTTTGGCCAGACATGAAAGGCTTCCCCAGTGCGATTGGGGTAGGGTCAGTGCCCAAAAGTCTCGCATGTACAGAGGTTTTGTAATGGAGGACGATGATCGCTTCAAGTTGGGATGTTGTAGAAGAATAAGTAGGAGGCCTCATGTCTTGTGCAAGGTCAAGGCGGCATTGATAAGAATGAATAAGCTAAGGTTATCATCATAGATCGGATTCAAATATGGTATTTTAAGTTACGCTCTCAACTTTGATAATACTAGCTATCAAGATGATCCACATGCACTAGTACCGGTTGAGCCAGACTATGGCTGTTCTTAATGCTCAAATCCATACTATTGTTTTTCCTTGAAAATATGTCTTTGATTTGTTGGGAGTGATGAAACCTGTTAGCTATGCACTCCGTTATATTGTTTATTTTTTCAATATTATTGACTAATCTGTGGGAGTTATGAAATCTATTAGCTATGAGCTCTGTTATATTTTGCAGTTATGAAATCTGTTAGCTATGAACTCTGTTATATTTTGCATTTGATTAAATGTTCATGAGTTTGATGTGTGGGGACATTGCGAACGCAATAAAAAAATATTCTAAGGTGTGAAAACTTCATTAGATTTGGTCATTAAACATGTGGTTTGAAAGATGAAAGTGTAACATCCCGCTCTGGTGCACTGACAAAACTTATTCTTTGAGGACACTGGCTCGCAAGTGATCTGGATTTTTATGATGATGAACCACTTAACCTTGATGATGATGCGTCATGA
>JZKD02S1629935.1:50226-95789 GCA_000966675.3 Picea glauca
TGTGCAGGTGTTTCTCTCTGTGCAGCAGTAGTAATCAAAGGAGGAGTAGTGAAACCTCCTGAGAGGGGAGTGACAAGGATCTCTCCCTCCGATACTAGACCAGGAGGGGAAAACTCAACAGGAACACTCCCAAATTTTAGAAAACGGGAAACCTCAGAGGAAGTATGACTAGGAAGGTGAGAATAAGAAAATGGAGTCTTCACAGAAGGGGAGGGCATATTACCTTTTTCATCGGCAGAAACTTCTTTTGCTGCTCTCTTTCCCTTTCTGCGCACCGCTTCCAAGTCTGCTTCCAGAGTGACTAAAGGAAAATGTGTATTTGACCTCGTATGTCTGCCTCTCGAAGCCACAGCTGATAGAACAGGTTCTCCCCAGCGGAGTCGCCAGGTGCACAGTAGCAATCTTCAAGTTCTGATATCTGATGCACCTTCAGAAATCAGTTAGTCATTGTCGTTCTTCCCAGGGAAAATCTTCAACTTCATCCCCGGCAACGGCGCCAGAAATGTTAGCGTTCGGAAGTCACTCCTGGATTGCTAGTAGGAGCAGATCCCGAATCCCATCAGATTTAATGTCACGATTTATTTTAAGGTTGATCAAATGGAGGGAAACTCGAAACAACACAATTTCAACTTAGAAACCGGACCAAGCATGCATGAACGAGTGAGGTCTTGATAAACTCCAAATAATGAGTCGTAGTAAAAAGGGTGAGTAGATGGAAGACTTATGCAAGAAAGCACAGTGGTCTACAATAAACATCAGGTTCATTACAGATAAGAGAAGAAGTGCCTTCAAATGCAAAATCCTTTTACATTCGAACACATATACCAGAGAATACAAAGATGCCACAACAAATCCTTTATTGCAACAAGATCGTTAAGTCCACGTGAATCCTTCACTGTGAACCCTCTAGCAAAGATGAAACAAAGATGGAAAATAAGGGAAATTGTTTGTTATAAACCAAGAAGTCTCAAACACAGAGGCATAACCAGGAAACTAGAATGTCGATGAAATTATAGTCGGGAGCTTAGCTCTACCATCGATAGATACAAAAATGGAAAAAATGCCTACATATACTCAAAAACTACAACAACAGCGGAACCAAGAAAATGCATTGAAGGCTTTGCGTCTGCATGGCTTCTGACACTCTGCAGCCGCAATCTTTGAATAACCGTGGAACTTACGACAGACGCGATCGATCTTCTGACAGTTACATCGGCGAATCGACGTGCTTTTAATTCATTGTAGGACGTCCCCATTATGGCGGAAACGATGTCTAACCACCCTCAACTGCCTCCATAACTGCTTCTTGGGATTGATAATGGCCCAACCAACTTAGCACTTCGGGATCCGGATGACTTCTCGCGCTGCCACCTGGAATAACTAGATATCTTGAGAGACGGACATGAGGGCAAGCGCGGAGGACATGGTGCGTGGTAGGTGTGATGGCATCGAGGGGCGCGTGGAAGGAGTGGCGAGGAGTGAGGGTGATGACAGAGAGGGGGATAGGGGATGAACCATGGAGGAGGACATCCAGATAGATGGGGAGAAGACGGGAGAACGAACTCGCCTTTGGGTGAGAAACGGAAGTGGAAAGGGAGCGGGACACGCGGTAGGAAATGAGTGGATGGTGGGAGAAAGGAGAGCCACAAGGACCACCGAGGAGAGGTGAGTGGATGGCACACGGCAGCAGGGGAAAGGCGGAAGAGAGAATAAAATGACAGGAGGAGGTCCCACACTGGTTAAACACAGGGTAGCTGAGAGGAGCGGGACTACACGAGCGCCGCTGATCTGGGCGCTACGATCCTGGCCGTCGGGAAGATGCACATGGGATCTCGGACCCCCCCCTCCGCTTAAAGGTAGAAAGGCAGGGGGGGTCTGAAATGCTCTTCATTACCGTTGATCCGGGTGCGCTAATCTGAACCGTCGGAGAGCTTCTCCTCCGATCTCGGACCCCCCCCCTCTGCTTAAAGATCGAAAGGCAAGGGGGGGCCGAAATTTGCTGTGCGCCGTCGATCTGGGCACGCAAATATGGACCGTCCGGTTTTGCTTGCTGCTTACCATGGGCGCATTATCTCCCAAAACTTTGGACAAGTGGGTTTTAACCCATTCTTTTGATATCTAAACCCCTTAGCAAGAAATATCGCTAACAAATTGCACCAAGGAAAATTCCCTTGGATGAAATTAAATTTAGCATTGAGATCATATCAAGCATCTTCTCAATGAAGTTGTAAAAATATTCATTAGGATTGTCCTATTTCATTGGGACCTTCAAAGCCACCCAACATAAGAAAAGTGAGTATGAAACCATGAGAAGGTTGAATGATAACCCTATGAAACCATGAGAAGGTTGAATGATAACCCTATGAAACCATGAGAATGGTTGAATGATAACCCTAATATAATTATCTTTAAAGTTGATAATAAAACATGATAATTGTTATGAACAAGTTTGATTATGTAAAAGACACACGAGCATTTAGACACAAGTGGGTGCTATAGGGGACACTTAAAATAAAAAACCCTTGAATGAGATTTTGAAGGATCAAACAAAGGGTATCAAAGGTTCCTTGATTAACAAAGATATTAGGAATAAGCTCATCCTAAGTAACTCATTATTTCATAGAATTTATGCCCTCCCAAGATTCATAAGAGAAACATCCCTTTAAAGATAGTTAACACTTTTCAATCCCCAACATATGCTCTTACAAATATTTGGCAAGTAAGCTCATACTATTTTTTGGGCACACACATTCCTTCGTCAAAGATTGTGTATTCTTTGGAGATAAAATTAAGGATCTTTGTATCATCGATAATGAAATTCTTCTTAGCTCTGACATTGTGTCACTCTATATAATTATCCTTAAATATGAGGCCATTGAAGTTGTGAAAGGGATCATTGAACAAAAGAAAACAAAATTCATTGAGATTTTCCTCTAATCCATGTTGTTTATCTTTCAAGGTGACATCTATGAACAAAATTGCAGTGTTTCCATGGGGTCACAATTGTCCCTAACACTTTGAATAATATGTTCAAGTAATTATTCCCCTCTCAAAACCAAAATGGTGGGTAGGATGCATGGATGACACCAATGTCAATTGGTTTCATTGGGAAAATAGTCGTGATAAGTCTTTAAAACATCTTAACAACAAATGAACACATATTAAATTCACCATGAAATACCTTCCTTTCCTAGATGTTCTTATTGCTAGAAAACCTGATGGTTCTATTGCACATTGGGTTTATATAGAGAAAACCCACATTGAGCAATATTTGTATGCTAACTTCCATCACCACCCTTCACAAAGATATGATGTTCTTAATACACTTATAACTCGTGCTCTGAGAATCTTTGATGATGAACTTCTTATGAAAGAGAGTGATCACCTTACACAGGTCTTTAAGGATAATGGACATCAAGGTTGTGAAATAGAGAGAGTGATCACCTTACACAGGTCTTTAAGGATAATGGGTATGAAGGTTGTGAAATAGAGAGGGTCTTTGGAAGGGTGTATAAGCAAATAAGAAGTCAAAACTTGAATGATTAAGAGTTGATGTAGAAGGTTTTACTTCCTTATATACAAAGAATAGTGGACAAGATTGCTAGGATTCTAAAGAGAAAACACATCAAGACTATGTTTTCTCCCCCAAATGGAATTCACAAACTCCTTAAAATAGTGAAGAATTAAGTGGATCCCATACATGGAAATGAGTCTGAAATTTCTTGCTCATATGGCAAGTCTTATATTGGTGAGATAGTATGTTCAATTCACGTCTAAGATAAAAGAACATGGAGCACAAATTGAACAATTCACATAGAATCTTGGCCCTAGTTAAGCATTATAAAAAAAACAAACACCTCATATTCATATTCATGGACAACAATCAAGTGATAGTGAAAGTAGACCACTTCTTGAAAATAAGTATAAGAAAACCAATATAAATTGAAAAAGATTGTATGATAACTTGAATTGAGATGTAATTCTCAAAATAACTAGAATTAGATAACATATATATCATGGTTAACATTTGTATCAAGTTATAATACATTAGATATTTTAATTTGGTTAATAATTACTTTGGAAACTAAGTTAATGAGATGCGAACATATTTTTTTATATATTATTTTTTAAATATCAATTTTTTACAAGATTTCTGTAATAACATTAAGATTTTCTTAAAAAAAATTCATTTTTTTTAAGACCTATTTTAATTATAAATTAACAAAAAATAAATACTATCATCTGATTTATTACACTAATTCTTTTTATATTATTGAAGGATTTAATATAAAAATATTAATGTAACCAATACTAACAAAATATTATTAAACCATTTTTATTATAAAAAATGAAATATCAAATTTTCATTTATATTAATATTTTAAATACACCTCCCTCGGATGGGTTGTTTCCAGGCTCAGAACATGGATAGATTATGGGGAAGCCACTTGGTTAGACAACCATCCACTTGGTGCCTGATCAGACCCACCCCCCCTCATCCGTCACCTCATGGATTTAAAGCTCCCGTCGTCACTCTTCAAACATCACTTGTAGCCATCTTGTCGCACGCTCAGCTGCGTGGGAGACTTCATGGAGCTGGGCATAATGCTTACTCAGTCTCGTCCACACCTCAACAATGACGCTCCTAAGGCTGTGCTCGGGCGTGCTGATCTTCATTTTCTCCTTCGACATCTCCATTTCCATCTCTTCCTTGCTCTCAATTACTTCCTCCCCTCTTGGTGCGACGTCCACTTGGCTTCCCGGAGTTTTGGTTCGTGCCTCTCCTTTTTCTTGCACCTACTTTGTGCTCTCCATCCCAGATCGACTGTAGTCACCACCATGCCTCGACTTAGAGGCAAGTCCAAAAGAGGGGTAGCCTGGTACGTGGCTAGAGGAAGGGAGGCGCCCAACTTTGACTCTCCCCCTGAATCTGAAGGAATCCCCTTCCTGACTCCTGTCGAAGCTCCCACCCCTGCTCAACTTCTTCATGAGACCAACCTGGACCTATCCCCTCTCTCAAATCCTTTCGCCTGCAGAATTGAGTGGTTTGACACCTTTGGTAATTCGTTGGGCTTCATGCCTCCACCCCCCTGCCCTCCTCGTCGTCCTCCACCTCCATCTTCTCCCCCTCACCACCCCTCATCGCTCCCTCTACTCCCTCTATTTATCCATCCTCCTTCTCCGACTCTCTGTTGTCCCCCCCTTTCCGTTCAACTTGTGACAGCTCTGCAAACCAAGAAACTATCATGGTTTCATTGGACAACATCAAGAGGGGCCTAGGGGATGTCAAGTCAACCTTACTCAAACTACGAATCAGAGAATCATAACACTGGAGCCATGTGGACCTTTTGATGTCCTTGCTACAGGACCTCCAACAAGCCATCGCAGACTGAGATAGGCTCGACAAGGGAAAATCATAGGTGCACCAAGACTTCACTAGGCCAAGGCTCGATCCATGTTTTTAGTCAATTATGCTTCAGGTTTATGTTCTCTTTTTTGCCTCGGTAGCCATGGGAGGCTGGCTGGCTCTGGGGAGTTTGGTCTGTGTTTTTTCTATTCATTTTAGCATTCAACATTTCACCCTGCATGGTAATGTAGTCTCTTTTCTTGCATGTTCTACTCTTATTTTTTAGACAAGTGGCAGTTGTAGTTTCCCAGCAAGACACAACTGCCACGTATAAATAGGTGCTACAAACAGATGTCTAGAACGGCGCTTGAGGGAATGCCAAGATCATCATCCAAAGCCTCTAAGAGATAGCACAGATCAATCCCCGAGTCCGAAACGAGACTTTGGCTGCTAGAGATATCGGAGGCCGGCAAATTATCCTCCGAGTTGGGGGCATAAAAAGTGGAACATGTCGCGCTGATCTCTTCCTCCAGGATTCTCATGACACTAGTTACAAAATCCTCACTTGGAGTGAATTCTTCTTCCTCAACTGGGGTTTTGTCTAATTGCAGCAGATGACAAAACGGGTCTATTTCTTCACCATTGAAGCGTTTGGATTCTCGTACATCAATGGAATCTGGCAGAACCCCTTGCTCTCGGCCTCATTTTCTGAGCGTCTCTGACATGTTTGACAGACTGCACCGAGATTCGAACACCAAACACAATGGTGAAACCGAGACGAGAGGAGAGGACCATGATATACCTATTCGTCCATTAAGCTGCAACAATGTTTTTTTGTAATTATTTACTATGCGCTTCTTAAAAATGTTTGGTTACAGGCCTTAGGGATGCTTTGAGAGATTTCTCCAGAGCACATCTCTTTCACTTGCATATACAAAACCCAACACTGGCACATGGCTTCACATCGAGACAAGGGAACGAAGGTTATTTCATTTATGAGTAGAAGAGCCAGTAGATTTTGGAGCTCAACAGAGCGCCATGAATTCTGTTACACGATTTTCCATACTCGAATTCACATCAAAGAACCCTCAGATATTCTTAGCTGGCTGCAACCATGACTCCTGAATTTTGAGGAGAAGATATCCGTTGAGCTCCTTCATTCACTCAAATTAAGACTTGCATAAGCGCAACCTACTATGTCAGAGGGAAGGCCAACATAGGTTGTCTAGATTGGGCCATAAAACTTTTCTCATGGGCACTGCCTGGCTCTGAAGTGCAGAGCATTCTTGATTTCTATTCCCGTGAGGTAACCTGCGTTTGTCTTTCGAATGAAGCGCGCCTAGTTTAAATTTTGAATTTTGAATTGAAACACGCCTAGTTTAAATTTTAAATTTAAACGGATGCGGAATGGTTCAGGAAGGTACCTGCAGCATTAATGGTTTAGATGTACAATGTTCATGTCAACCTGATCGCTGACGGAGGAGGTGGAGACGTTGTTTGAAGGAATCACTGGACGATGGAATATCATGCCATGCATGTCATGTATGAACGCGCCATGAAATAAAATGCAGGATCATAGTTTTATGGTGCATGGTATATGGCATGGGATGGGCATGCAACAGCTCAATTAATACACCATGCAGCAGCTTCCCAATGATTGGGTTGTTGCATGGTGGATAGTCTTCGCCGTTGTGATTGCGGTGAGCATTGAATGGAACGCATAAATTCGCTAAAATCGTTTTAATAGTTGGATATGATGCATTCTTAATTTGTATTCGTTATGTTTTCTATGGGCATTAAATGGCACATAAAAAAATTTCTAAAAAATAAATATATATCGGGATACATGACATAGGTTAATACAATCTCACCTTGTACATCAAATTCGGGTTCACTCTTGCTTATAATAAAACTTGCAGAGGTAAAAAACCAATGATCAAGCCCAACGACCGATGCTATTCAACCACAGGCTAATCTTGAAATGCAGAAAAAAGGAATGGAGTGAAGGACGCACAGGTCTTCAAAAAAATGTAGAGAGGGGATTGGGTAAGGGACACAAAAGTGTGAGGATAACAACATTGAGAACAAGGGTAAAACACCGAGGCAACTGCTGTTTAACCAAAACGCAGAGATAAGGCGGTTGAGCCGACACCGAGATAGAGATGTGGCATTTTCTCAGTTAACCAAAAAAAACATCAATTATGTTTATTAACAAATGAATTTGCGAAGTTAAAAAGGCATTCAAGGGAGAGATACAATGATATCGTTGTCTGGGTTTAGATATAAATTTTTGCTACACACTAAAATAAATTCTCCATCTATAATATTGTTGTCCACTATATACAAAAATCCGCTATCATTGGAAACGCGAGAAACATATCTCTATCTCATAATAGCTATAAAATTTTGTTAATAAATTTACATTTCTATACCAGAAAACGCAGAGTAATTAACGATTTTGCTATCCCAATGCAGAGCTTAGAATCATTGTCACAATGTTAAAACACAGGTATGAAGTCAATCGCAGACAAAGAAAAAGATAAAATTTCACCATCAATCAAGAAATTTCCAGGTCAATTATCGGCATGAAGGCACAAGACAACACTCTACCTATAACAATCCACAAGGCTAGACGACTGGGCAAAAACATCCATTGCTCATCATCCACGCACAGAAAAAAAGGGCATTTAGATCCATAGGTCTATTAACACCGAAGTGATGACTGTAGATCAAGCTCTTGGTTGACTGCTCAGGCGTGGACTGATGAGTTAGGGATGAAGGAAAAAATAATAATAACCACAAATCATCACAAATCAATAAAACCATAGGACGATCCAGACATGCAAGAATCGAAAGCCAAGGGAAACAATCAATAGTGAGCTTAAGGCTATGAGAGGGTAATTCAATCATCAATTAAAGTACTAAGTCATTCATTTTTCTTACCCAATTAAACATACATAACTACAAGCGTAAAGTATACTAATCATCTACCATGTAGAAATAAAGGAAGCGTACCGTAGCCCTAGTTGCCCTCTCTGAGTTGTTGTCCCG
Source organism: Picea glauca (assembly GCA_000966675.3). Classification (NCBI taxonomy): domain Eukaryota; kingdom Viridiplantae; phylum Streptophyta; class Pinopsida; order Pinales; family Pinaceae; genus Picea; species Picea glauca. The sequence continues at coordinate 58,625 of JZKD02S1629935.1, forward strand.
CACACTCCATGTAGCTCCCACTTTTCGACCGATGAGACTTCACCAGTACCTCCCAACCAACTCTAGGGGTACTCTTCTTCCCCCTTAGCCCCTCGAGCCACAAAGGGGCCACGCACACTAACCAAAGAATCAGCTAGCTCCTAGCTCGACTTTCAAGGCTGAGCTACCACTCCTCACCGAGTTGGGTATCCCAACTCCCACAAGCTAAGTCAGTCAAGTATAAATTTTTGCAGCATAATGTTACACATAACAAAAGAGATCCATCATCCTTCTCCTCCCTCCATTATATAGAGTTTCGAAGTCCTTTACTTTCCCAAAATCCCATTTAATTTAAATTTTAATAATTTAATCCACAAAAATCCTCCCTGTACAAGTGTCACCCATCTCCTTCAATCCTCCATAAATTAATTTCATTAATTAATTAATTACCCCTATTTCCCTCACCCACCTAAAATCATTCCTAGAATCGGTCCTAGATGTCCCCATATTCCCTTACAAGCTTGAATGAATTTCCCCCTTATTATTATCTAGCAAAATGAAGGGATACAACCTACAACATACTCGTTGTAACTCCCTCTTATTTCTCTCACAGTCTCCTCTCTCATAATACAATAATCACACACATCCATAGCCGCAATACAATTCCCACATAAAAGAGGGTTTCCTTCTAGGGAAACAAATCCCTAAAATAACTTCTACCATCATATCTATGACCTTATAATGAACAGTCCATGTTGACTATGAAATTACAATATTTTACAAGGAAAGTATTCCCAATATTTCGCTTCGGGGGCACTGCCTCCGAATCCCCTACCAGGGGGGTTCAAAAATTGTCTCCAGACCCTCTGGACCCCCATGATGACAGTTGTGGAGGGGGGATCTACCCCATACCCCCCTCATTAAGTATTGGGATCCAAGCATGGATGGAAAAAACCTATGAATCAAGAAGATAATCAATCTCCACAACCAATATCCAAGTGTTGCAAAAGGAACTTTCCATGAAACTAGGATTGTTATATTCCACTTATATAATATTTGGTTGTGATAAAAATAATTGCAAAGATGAGTGTTAGTGAATTTTATAAGGAAAGGATCCAAGAATCAGTTTAGGAGAAAAGTCGCAGAACCCTAACCATGGCCAACAAATATGTTCATAAAAACCCTCGATATCCACCAGAGGAGAGATTTGTGAGGTTGGAAGGGAAATATTTTGACATATCTCGCACTATGTCCCTCCTCATGGAAAATCTCGCAAGCAAGCTTGGACCATTCAAAGAAGTTGGAGGCTCGAATTTAGATATCAGATCATATGAGAATCTAGGGGATAATCAAGACCCAAAAAAAGAGTCGCAAAAAAATATCAAGAAAGAGTAGTTAATTTCTAGTATCATAACCCTTCACATTCTTTATTCAATATGGAAGAAAAAGTGGATATGAATCCATACCAAGATGATATCTATGTCTTAAAACTAAATCATTTCTTGCTATAACTAGAAGTTTATTTCAGTGTTCACCATATAGATGAAACACAAAAGATATCATTTCCCAGATTGAAGTTAGAGGGCCATTCTTTAACCTTATGGAAAATACATACTAAAACACTTAGGATAGAGGGTGATCCACTGGTAACTAGGTTGAGGACATAAAAAACCTCATGAAGTCCCAATTCTACCCTATCAGGTATGTAGAGGACCAATGGATCAGGTGGAACTACTTCATGTATACGAAATGGCATAGTGTACAAGAGTACACCACTGATATCAGAAACGTGGCCATCATGTTGGGTATCTCTCTTAAGATCCCATATGTACTCTTCAAGTATATGGCGGGTCTACATAGCCATGTATGAAAGAAATAATTTTTTCAAGAAAAGGATAGTGGACGACGAATGTGTACATGAAAAGTATCTAGAAAACATAGGCCACAGGAAAGGGCATCCAAGCAGTTCCAAGAAGAAAAAGAACTAGGAATATTCCGAGGGAAGAAGAAGTGGAAAGAGGGAAAGCATAAGAAGATGAAAACCATTTCTCATCACTGCAAGGATCCTAACACCCATTGTCACCATTGCAATATTGATGGAACATTGAGGATTTTTTTTGGAAACTGCATCTAGAGTTGAACCCAAACAACCAGAAGAAGGATAAAAAAAAAAGAATCTTCTAGCCACAGATTTGAGCAATCATGTTGAAAGTAGCTCCAATGTGGATGAGAATATTTTTTGCACATCAATATAGAAGGAGGTAAATATAAGTATCCTTCATCACCCGAAGGACAAGGAAATGAACAAACTCTTCCACATCAAGATTGAGGTCAAGAATGTCAATTTTCACATGCAACTCTATATGACTAATTTCATATATGAAAATTTCTTCCTAGTAATCTAACTATCACTGAATAAATTTACACTAAAATTATTGACTGAAAACATATGCAGTGGAAAAAACAAGATCAGAGATGAATCATCAATACACAAGAGACACAATAATTGTGTTCTATAATATTGTTAACATCACAAATCCTGAGGGAAAAGACAACCCTCCCAGCCAATATAATATCACTGAAAATCCAAGGACAAACTTGTCCTTTAAATTCACCAAAACTGAGAACACCCTTGTTATCCAATATACAAATAAGAAAACCAAACCTAAACAATATCTTGGAAATATCCTTTGCCCAAGAATCTGTTGTAGATCACTTATATGACTTGCTGACATCACCTTTCAGTATGTACGGATATGAAATTTCCCATAAAACTAGATACATGATTCACCAATTGGAAACCCATGGGCATACATTGTTTTATCCACTACAAATTGTGTATACCCTATACATGATTTTTCCTTCTGCAATCTACGTATATATGCGCTTTTGTTGGATTACTGAGAGGGGGGGTGAATCAATAATAAAACAATTTAATCCTTTTTAACCATATAATGCAAGTGTTATATCAGTGTAGCATTATCATCCAATAATTGTAGAGTAAATAAACAATGAAAAAATGAGAAATCATACACATACACAATACACCAGTGTTTTTACGTGGAAAACCAAAGTGGGAGAAAACCACAGAATGATTTTTCTTATATGTCTTGAAGAATTACATTCATTGGAAGAACAAACTTCCTTTGTTTTCCAGTTGCAACTGGAAGGAGGCTCCAACCCCTAGTTTCTCAATCTACAACCTAAGGGAAGCTCCAACTCAACCTGCACCAAACAAATTGTACCAATAACCAGAACAATGCATCAACCATGCATCAACTTGTACCTCAACTTGTAATTAACCTGTACCATAAACAAGTGCATCAACCATGCACCAACCTGTACCAAACAACCTGTAATCAACCTGTACCATAAACAAGTGCATCAACCATAAAAAACCTGTACGAATAACATATCACAACAACATGTCCAAACAACCTATCACAATAACTTGTTTCATCAATCTTATCAACCAAATCAGATTTACTCACCAAGATCAATCACCAAGACAGCTTTCAAAGATGTGCATCAACCAAGCATAACAAAACAACTCATAATCATCACCAAGATCAATATGTGCTTCTAATAATATACCATTACGAGTATGCTACATCATCCATAAACCATGTCTCAACAATACTACTAACAAGTGCCTCCAACCATGTATCAATTATGTACCAATCATGTATCAACTACTCATCAACTATGACTCATCAAGATGTACCAACATCATGAACTATACACCTTATGTATGTGCCAACTCATCAACTACTTGTCTCAACCATGTACCCAACATGTACTTCAACAAAAATCCCTCATTAATTTCATCATCAAAATCTGATTTTTAACTCTGTAATAGACCTCGTTTATATGATCACATACCTGGAATCCTTCATTAACTTTAACAACAAGATAATAGCATTTTCATCAATCTTTACTTTAGTCTCACATGACTAGTTTTGGATTAGTCAACAACCCTAACTTGAAATAATCAAAACTATGTACTTGTAATGAATAAAGATATGAAAATAGTACACAAAGTTATTTAGTGTGTTTTATGCAATTCCTCCAAGTGTCACTACTTGGAACCTCTCAGAAAAGGAGTTATAGAAAAAATGGCATACCTTGTTGAATTCTGGCTTATTCTAGAGAGAGATCTTGTAGACTGTGCCCCGCATGGAATATTTGTTGTATGGATCTGAAAATTTTACAAATAATTCTACAGAATGTACTCTAACCAACACATTTGGTATTACTAAATTTGGATCTGTTATGAAGAAGTTATGACGTTTTTACCCGAAATACTTGTTTTAGACTAGTTTCAGGACTAGCCACAAACCCTATTTTCCACGCAATGTAACTATGAAAATACAACGACCCGCAAGATGAAATTCATACCACAGATACTTGGATATGTTTCCTCAATGGCCTCCCAATTTCACGGTCTAAATCATTCTAAAAAAATGTTATTGCAAAAATGGTGAGATGACTTGTAAATAACATACCTTAGAAAGCATCATCAAAAGAATTTATCCTCTCTTGAATTTCGGCCTTCTTTACTTCACCTTCCCTCTGAAATTTGTCTTAGATATCTTTTGGTTACCTTAGTCACCTATAGATATTCAATATTCTCAAGTGTAATTAAAATGAGAGAGCCTTGCCTCTTGTTTATACTTTCATGTAGCTTCCTCAAGGGGTTACCTTTTAACCCTCTTAACCCAATTTACTTATTTTAGGGCTAACCCACTTCTAACCACTTTCCATAATTAGAAATTTCTCCATTTAATTTATTATTTAAATAATCCTCCTTGACTTTTTCACTTCACTTTATTATTTAAATAATCCTATTTGACTTTGTCACTTCACTTAATTATTTAAATAATCATCTTTGACTTTGTCGCTTCACTTTATTATTTAAATAATACTCTTTGACTTTGTCACTTCACTTTATTATTTAAATAATCCTTTTTGAATTTATTACTTAACTTTATTATTTAAATAATTTCTTATTTTCAAGCACTTCAACTTCTTTGACCTTTTGGGGCTTCAAGCCAACATATGAGGGTCCTCCAAATGCGTAAGGCCATAACTCTCAAACCGTCAGGAGTTATGTGACGTTCAACATACCACCAGAAATGGAATGACATGTACTATCCATATATAATAGTATTAATTGCAAATATATCAAAACTCATACCATTATACATCAAACAAACTTGGGTCCATTACCCAAACCTGGGTTCTCCAACTTTACATGGCCATAACTCTCTAACCGTGAGGAGTTATGTGATGTTCCACATACCTCCAGAAATGGCATGACATGTACTACCCATATAGAATAGTCTTACCTTCAAATATATTAAAACTCATACCATTATACATCAAACAAAATTGGGTCCATTACCCAAACCTTTGTTCTACCATAAATCGATACTAGAATTTCTCCAAGGGTTGGCATCAATCACTAAGGGTTGACATCAATCTACAATATCACTCTCCAATTGTTGACATAAATGACAACCAACAATCCATACCAACTTTCCATCAACCTAAGCCAACTTTCTAAAAATATCCCCCTTTGGCATTGATGGAAATACTTAGTCATGATAACATTCACACTTATACTCCTCATCAATGTTTCTATCTCTCCCCCTTTTACATCAATAGAAAAGGGTATCTCCCTTTGGAGCTACTCCCCCTGACTGAACTCTCCTTGGGCTACTCCCCTTTTCTGCATGCCATTGTGCTCTCTCTCCAAGCATTTCTATCCTGCATATGCTAAATCTCTCCCCCTTTTTCATCAATGGCAAAGGTATCTCTCCATCCGGGGCTTCTCCCCCTAACTGAATCGTCCTTGGGGATACTCCCCCTGAATGAAATCTTCCTGAAACTGATCTCCCAACATGAATTGTCCCATTTATGGTGCTTCCTCGTGTACATCTAAGACATATAAGATAAGCGTTCAAAATAATTCATTTTGGAGTAGAAATTACTTTGAGTCTCTGACAAAGATACTCAAAGGCTTCATGTGGAAGAAGTTTTTTAAAGATGTCAGTCACTTGTTCTTTTGTGCCCACATATTCAACTTTGATGTTCTTTTATGCAACCTATTCCCGTAGAAAGTGATACTTGATTAGAATGTGTTTTGTCTTAGAGTGCATCATCGTCTTCTTTGAGATATTGATGGCTCTTATATTATCACAATATATTGGAATGGGCTCATCATACTCAAACTGTATATCTGTCAGATTTTGTTTCATCCATAGAACTTATGTACAACATGTTTTTGCTGCAATATACTTTGCCTCGGCTATAGCTAAAGATAATAATGATTTTTTCTTGCTTATCCATGATACTAAACACTCACTCAAGTATAACGTTGCTCCACTGGTGCTTCGTCGGTCATCAATGAAACCTGCCCAATCTGCATCTGTGTAGGAAATAAGTGATAGATCATTTCCTTTTGGATACCATAATACAAACTCTTTTGTTCCTTTGAGATGTCTTAAAATCCTCTTCACTTCTAATACATGTGATTCCTTTGGTGCTTCTTGAAATCATGCCACCTGTCCAAGTTCCTACATTACATCTGGTCTAGATGTTGTCACATATAGTAAACTACTAATCATTGACATGTATTGCCTCTGATTTGTAGACTTTGAATCATCATATTTTCTCAACTTGCAACTGGTTTTCATTGGAGTGGTAATTGGTTTTCCATCTTCCATTCCAAACCTCTTTATCATTTCTTTGATATACTTAGTTTGAGAAATAAAAATTCCTTGGTTTCTTTGACATATCTGAAGACCCGGAAAGAAGGATAGTTCTCCAAGTAATGACATTTCAAATTCATTCTGCATATCCTTTGCAAATTTCTGGCTTAACCTGTCATTAGTACTTCCAAAAACAATATCATCAACATAAATTTTAATTAATGAAATACTACCTTGAGTTACCTTGATGTAGAGGTTGTTTTATGCATTTCATTTCCATAGTTCGTAGGGAGTTTTGTCATTTTTGTTTCTGAGCATTATTCTATTTTGAATGTGAATTTGTGTATGCATTACATGTGTCCAAAACAAATATGTCAATTTGGAATCCAATAGCATTGTTCGAGCCATTTCCTGTGTAATTATCATCCATTATGATAATGTTCCTTTGTCTCTCAACCACTCTCTGAACCAATATATGAATCCATTCTCTCATCCACTTTCATATATATGACCAAACCTGTTAAGTATTCTTACAAATCCATCTCTTTCCATACTATCCAAGACTCCACTTGGGAAACTTTCCATAATGATGACCCATTTATCACTATACTATCATGAAGTCTTGATTAATCTATCAAAATGTACTTCTGCTAACTGACTAATCTGGATTTGTATTCTCAAACTTTGTAAGCTGCTCGAAGGATGGTTCTTTGGTCTATCACAGATATCGCATAGACTCCCCCTATATAATATTCATATTACCTGGGAGTATCTAAGCCATATGGCTTCGGAAAATTTCTTCTTTGATTTGTATTCATCATCATCTTCCTTGGTAAATTCATCATCTCTCTAAGATCTGACTTCTTTCTTTTTGTCTATGGATTCATCTTTCACTACAACACCTGAAGGTATAATCTCTTGAACATGTTCCTTAATTACTTGTCCTTCTTTTCTTTCATTTATTTTCGAAACCTTTCTATATCTGACATCCTTCTTTTTCCCTGTATATTTTCCTTCATCTCGTTTTGTTTCCAATCTTGCGATCTCTGGGACTTGGTCTTTGTTCACCTGTTCTTCCTGTTTTCTTATCCATAATTTCTTATATCTGATGTCAATGTTCTCTTTCATGGAAGTATCTATAATGATTCTACAATCACAAGATATGTTTCCATAGTTATGACATTTGTAAAATTCAATGTTACATGGGGCCACATAGGCATTTCTTGCTTGAACATTTCTTTTACAATCCCTGCAATTTGCAACCTTATGTCCAAAGTTAGTACAATAAAATAAATGACCATAAAATAAATTTGCATACCTGGGAGTGAATGATCTTTTTTGTAGTGTAGTCTTTCTGAATTTATCCCTTGACTGATCATGATCATGATTAAAGATTCTTTGTGGATTGAACATGGATGGTCTTCTTGAAGATGTATCTTTATTAGTTTTCTTAGATTCTGGTTGACCATGATTCCTTCCTTTGAGTACTTTTGCATAACTCTTTCTTTTTTCTTCATTATTCTTTTCTAGCAATGTAGAGTGCTTCTCCGCATTCTCTACAACTGATGTGGATGTTTCTATCTCTTCATTGTTCTTGTTGATCTTGACGATTTTGACTCTTAGTGTGACAACTTATTCTTCAAGATTCTCAACCTCTTCTTCTTTCTTCATTATCTGAGACTTCATGACCTCTTCTACTCTCTTTTCTTCTTCAAGTTGGATTTTCAATGTAATTATTTCTTCTTCCAGTATTCTCTCCTCTTAACCAAACTCTTCTTCGAGTTGGTTTAATTCATTGGTTCTTTCCTTGAGATGATCCTTCAATATCTCTTCTCTATTTTCTGCTTCTTCCTTTTTTGCTGCTATGTTGGCTTCTAAATATTTGTTTTGATATTCTATAGTTTCTTCAATTCTTCTGGCCTCTTCTAGTTGAGCTCTTAAATTCTTGATGACCTGCTGATCTTTTTCGGAACCTTGAACACTTTCCTTTTGCTTCATCAATTCTTTTTTGGATGACTTGTTTTCTTCTCTTTCTTTCTTTAGATATTCAATTGCACTGATCAATTTTTCTTTGTAATCAACTTCTTCTTATTCATAATCTTTTTCTTATGAATTTTTCTGACATGATGAGCATCTTTCTTCTTGTTCTGTATCTGCATCTTCTTTTTCATTTTCTGAATCTGCGATGGGTGAAGAATATATGTCATGTAACTTATCCCAAAGTTCTTTGGTTGATGAACATTACCAACCTTTTCTCTTACCGTATTAGGTAATCCTTCCAAGATGAAATTAATTGCTATTTTGTTATTCTTCTTCAATTTCGTCTTGGCTTCAGTCTTTGCTCTTTTTGAACTATCATATCCTATAACAACTAATAGCCAAATATAATGTCCTTTTTCCTATAAAAATACTTCCTTCCTTCTGCTCCACATCTCATACTTAAAACCATTCTGACCATTGAACATTGGTAATCCATTCTCAGAATAATCCATGATCTCCTTCCAGTGGTTAAACTATTTCCTGAAGGAAGCGTCTCTAATACCAATTGTTGGATTACTGAGAGGGGGGGCTGAATCAGTAATAGATAAATTTAATCCTTTTTAACCATGTAATGCAAGTGTTATATCAATGTAAAATTCTCATCCAATAATTTCAGAGTAAATAAGCAATGAAAAAATTAGAAATCATACACATACACAATACACCAGTGTTTTTACGTGGAAACCCAAAGCGGGAGAAAACCACGAAATGTTTTTTCTTATATGTCTTGAAGAATTAAATTCATTGGAAGCACCAACTTCCCTTGTTTTCCAGCTGCAAATGGAAGGAGGCTCCAACCCCCTAGTTTCTCAAGCTACAAACTGAGGGAAGATCCAACTCCCCAATTCTCTGGCTACAATCAGAAGGAGGCTACAACCCCCTATGTTCTCTGGCTACAACCAAAAGGTGGTGACAACCACCTATAATTTCCTCGTCCAACTACCCTGGTATATAAGTATAATGATGGAACCACTTCCACACTATCACTATGAGATATACTGTTGTAAACTTGTACCAATCAAGCTACACCAAACAACCTGTACTAATAACTAGAACCATGCATCAACCATGCATCAACCTGTATCATAAACAAGTGCATCAACCATGCACCAACCTATACCAACAACCTGTAATCAAACTGTATCATAAACAAGTGCATCAACCATGCACCAACCTGTACCTCAACCTATACCATGAATAAGTGCATCAACCATGCACCAAACCTGTATGAATAACCTATCACAACAACCTGTCCAAATAACCTATCACAACAATATTATCAACCAAATCAGATCTACTCACCAATATCAATCACCAAGAAAACTCTCAAATATGTGCATCAACCAAGAATAACACAACAACTCATAATCATCACGAAGATCAATATCTGCTTCTAATAATATACCATTAAAATTATGCTACATCATCCATAAACCATGTGTCAACAATACTAATAACAAGTGCCTCCAACCATGTACCAAGTATGTACCAATCATGTATCAACTACTCATCAACTATGACTCACCAAGATGTACCAACATCATCAACTATACACCTCATGTATTTGCCAACTCATCAACTACTTGTCTCAACAATGTACCCAACATGTACCTCAACCAAAATCCCTCATTAATTTCATAATCCAAATCTTATTTGTAACTCTATAATAGACCTAGTGTATATGATCACATACCTTCAAACATTCCTTAACTTTAACAACAAGAGACTATCATTTTCATCAAACTTTACTTTAGTCTCACATGACTACTTTTGGATTAGTCAATAACCCTAACTCGAAATAATCATAATTGTGTACTTGTAATGAATAAAGATATGAAAATAGTACACAATGTTATTTAGTGTGTTTTATGCAATTCCTCCAGGTGTCACTACTCGGAATCTCTCAGAAAAGGAGTTATAGAAAAAATGGCATACCTTGTTGAATTCTGTCTTATTCTATAGAGCGAACTTGTAGAGCATGCCCCGCATGGAATATTTGTTGTATGGATCTAACATAATACTATAGACTGTACTCTAACCAACATATGTTTTCTTATTAAATTTGGATCTGTTATGAATAAGTTATGACGTTTTAACCCGAAATACTTGTTTTAGACTAGTTTCGGGACTAGCCACAAACCCTATTTTCCACAGAGTGTAACTCCAAAAATAAAATGACCCACAAGATGAAATAATACCACAACTACTTGGATATGTTTCCTCAATGGCCTCCCAATTTCACTGTCTGAATCATTCTAAAAAAAAAAATATTGCGAAAATGGTGAGATGGCCTATAAATAAGATACCTTATAAAGCATCATCAAAATAATTTATCCTCCCTTGAATTTCGGCGTTCTTTACTTCGCCTTCCCTCTGAAATTTGTCTTAGATATATTTTGGTTACCTTATTCACCTGTAGATATTCAATATGATCAAGTGTAATTAAAATGAGAGATCCTTGCCTCTTATTTATACTTTCATGTAGCTTCCTCAAGGGGTTACCTTTTAACCATCTTAACCCAATTTCCTTATTTTAGGGATAACCCACTTCTAACCACTTTCCATGATTAGAAATTTATCCATTTACTTTATTATTTAAATAATCCCCCTTGACTTTGTAACTTCACTTTATTATTTAAATAATCCTCTTTGACTTTGTCACTTCACATTATTATTTAAATAATCCTCTTTGACTTTGTTACTTCACTTTATTATTTAAATAATCATTTTTTACTTTGTCACTTCACTTTATTATTTAAATAATAATTTTTGACTTTGTCACTTCACTTTATTATTTAAATAATTTCTTCTTTGCAATCACTTTGACTTCTTTGACCTTTTGAGGCTTCAAGCCCACATATGAGGGTACTCCAAATTCATAAGGCCATAATGCTCAAACCGTGAGGAGTTATGTGACGTTCCACATACCACCAGAAATAAATTGAAATGTACTATCCATATAGAATAGTCTTACCTGCAAATATATAAAAAATAATACCATTATACATCAAACAAACTTGGTTTCATTACCCAAACCTGGGTTCTCCAACTTCACATGGCCATAAATCTCTAACCGTGAGGAGTTATGTGATGTTACACATACCACCAGAAACAGAATGACTTGTACTAACCATATAGAATAGTCTTACCTTAAAATATATCAAAACTCATAGAATTATACATCAAACAAACTTAGGTCCATTACCCAAACCTTTGTGCTACCGGAATTCACTACTAGACTTTCTCCAACGGTTGACATCAATCACTAAGAGTTGACATCAATCTACAATATCACTCTCCAATAGTTGACATCAATTAAAACAAACAATCCATACCAATTGTCCATCAACCTAATCCAATAGCATGAATTTTATCATGACTAAGTGTTTCCATCAATCTACAATATAACTATCTAATGGTTGACATCAATGACAACCAACGATCCATACCAATTGTCCATCCACCTAAGCCAATTGTTTGACATCTGTGTCTTCCTGCAAATAACGTATAGTATGAAGAATTCTCTCACGTGTGCAACATTCTTTGCTCCTCTCTCTTGGGCCAAATTCACCACCTTTCAGACTTTCCCTTTGGTGATATCACCAATGTCCTTGACACAAGTGAAAACTCATTTATACCAACTCCATTCTTCCATAATGATTGTTTAATGTCACAATGACATGTCTCCTTTATGTAGGAATCCAACGAGTGAGTTTAGGGGCCCTTCCTAAACTCAACAATTAATTAGAATATTTTAATCCTCTTTCTGGGTATGGCACCCTTACACAATCCCACAAAGCCCAATAACTTTCCCATGATATCCTAGCCTCATTTCTAGGCTGATTTCACTGGAAAAAAAAACTCAAAACTGGTGCCAAAGAAAATTCCCACATGCCTGACACCTTGGCCTCTAGTAAGAATACCTCCCGAAGCTAAAAAAATCAGTAGTACCTCCTAGCGAGGGAGGTATCCCATCCTCCATCATCTGGATGCACTATTTTTTCACATAGTAGATATAACTTTGGATATACCACCTCATGTGTATTTCAAAACTAGTCCAAACTGGATACTCCATCTATCACTATGGAAAATGGGTGTATAAACTTTGTCATGGTAAAAAATCATGTTTTCAAGTCTGTTTGACTGACTACATCCATGGTCACTAGAGAACATCATGTTGTTCAGTCTTTCTAATTGGTCACATCCTTGACCACTAAGGAAAAATATGTATGACTGGTCAAATCCTCAAGTCACTAAGGAAAAATATTTCTGATTTTTCGTATCCTCAATCACTGCAACAAATCTTCCTAAGCAATAGGCCTCACTCTATGACTAAAGAAAATCCTACTCCCCAATCCTCCTGATTAGTTTCTTCCTCTGTCACTGTAGAAAAACCTACTGAAACAAATGTATCCTCTATGGAGGTCTCATGTTCCCTAGAATCCCCCATCCTATGAATGTCCTATCTTTCCTCCTCAACCCATGACACATGTCTGTTAGTCCTAGAATATGTCTCGTTGCCACCTGAACCTGAGGGGGAACACCCTATGGATGACCATCTCTCTGTCTGAGCCAATTGACTCTCTCTGAGATCAGGATCACTTTGATACTGCATGCTCCTCCTGAAACTTGACTCCCTCTGAGTATGCACACCCCTTGGTGCCATCTACTCCCTGTGCATCATCCTTTTTACAATCCTGGGAGGCTACACTTCCCTCTTGGATCCTGAGGGATGAATCCCTATAAACTATGGCTCCTTCTAATATGGTATTGCAGATGAGGCCACCTAGCTCACTACTTGTGGAGTTACCTTCTCCCTATGAGCATGTGTTATTGGTGGGGCCATCTTCCTCACCACTGGTGGAGCCACCTTCTCTTCCTCATCTGTCTCTCTACTCTTGTTTTCCATAACACTCATAGGCTAGCCCCTCGGGCTATATAGGTTTCCCTCCCTAATTTCAAGAACCAATATTGATGTGAAGCTAGATTGTCTAGGCACAAGTAGCATCGATCCATATTGAAACAATACACGATATCCCTTCCTCTCAATATCTGAGATCGGGAGGACACTCTTTGGTTCTGGTACCCACAACATATTTGAGACCCTAAGTATCTCTGCTAATGCTAATCGAAATAATACAATATGAGATCCTCATACTAAATTCTTGGCTCCCATACCAAGATCCACACATAATTTTGAGCCAGTCTCTGTGAGAATGTCAAACAACTCTCTAGCACCTATCATATGGCAATATGCTCCACTATCAATCAAACATATCTCCCTACTGGAGACATTACCTGAAAGAGAGAAGAACAACAATATCTCCATATGGAACCTGTATGTAACCTCATCAATCTATGTTTTCTATGTTTGCTACCTTCTTCCTCTTCCCTTATGGTTTGGACACTATGAAGCATAGTGCCCAAAATTATGAGACTCAAAACATTTGATATTACTAATATACTTCTTCTGCATTAGCTCTGGATATGCTTCCCCGTCAAGATAGTCCCTTCTCCTTGACTAACCTCTTCTATCTGGAGAACCCCTTCTACCCTTCCTAGTGCAAGTTGCAAGGGCCTGGTTCTCATCACTGATACTCTTTACCACACCATCCATATCATCCCTACATACTCATTGTTATACCACAAATTTCCACATCAATTGCATTTGTGAGATGGCCTAGCCCTTTTCCCTAGATTGAGAAATTAAATCCCATACTCCATCAAAATAATCTAAAAAATATTATTTTTATTGCCATCCATGGTTCACTCATGTGAAAACCACAGATGTTCGCACCTTACTAGTTTGCAACCGGCGACTGCCCTAAAAAAATATTAAAAAATAAAATATTCCACATTTTCGGGTGGATTTTTTGGTTGGGCTTGTTCCCAAACTTCCCTTGGCCCATACAGAATGGAATACAACCACATCAACCCCTTGAGGATGGTATAAAGGCACCTTTGAGGGAATGTATGAGGAGGACAACCTAGGTGAAATACTATGCTAATGAATTTGCATGCTTCCTTAATTTCCTTGATCCTATAAATAGCATTCCCTTAATCTGGAATTTTTTTCCCAACATTCCTTCCTCTCCCATATCTAGATGTAGGGTGTGTCCATATCCCTTCTGGGTCGTTTGAGGAAGAGTCATCGTGTTGAGTTGATTCTTGGAGGACTAGTGGAGGAACCTGGGTGGTTGGATTCAAGGCAATGTCGATGGTTAGAGTCAATTTGTAACCACCCACTTTCACCATTTTCAATAAAAGGGTTAACTTTCCCTCCATACATGTGTAAATTGATTCAATGTCTTGATATATGTTATTTTACTTCATATACTTGAATTTTTTCACATTATACATATGCCTCGAATTCATAACCATCTTGTTGCAACATAGACTTGGTCCTCTTTTGCAGGTTGATACCAGTGGAGATCAGAAGAAAAGACAAAAGTGGAAAGGGAGGATCAACATCATACATAGGACACAAGGTGTGAAATATATCCTTCTCTCCTTCTTTCCTCAAAGTAGTTATTTTCTTAACGCATTGGTGTGTGAGGGTAGGTTTTGTCTTTTACATATGGTCTCGCTTTGTTATGACATGATCCAAGGTCGCAAGGGAAACATCCTGTAACAAAATTGCCAACCATATTGGGGATCTCTTCTCCTAGTTTGGGTCGTTCTTAGGGTGTCTTGTGTTGTCCTTGATTTCTGTAACTTTTCTTGTTTCTTAGGATTTATTTTCAAATCATTTTCCATCTAGAAAATTTGTCCAAAGTTTCAAGAAGCCTCCTTCTAGATTGGATTTTTTTATTTTTCAAGTTTTACTGGTGCATCTGCACTTTTCCCCTTTATGAGTTGTAGATAACTATGATTTTCCTTTGTATAACCCACAAATATCCGTGAGTCCTACTGTACAAGTCGTAGATTTGTGTAAAAATTGGAATTTTTATCCTTTCTCTCAGTTTTGCAAGATCTCGTTTGGTTCTTCAATACAATCTAAACCTGTTGGTTTTGATTTTGCCTTGGATTGTTTTGTTAAGTCTCTGAAAACTCTCAAATCATATAAAATATATTTCTTTGGGTTAGGTCAGTATTTCGGTTAGAAGTTTCTTTAGGTTGATCAAAAAGTCATTCATATAAAGCCGAGATAAGTTTCTGGTTTGATTGTTTTGTTTCAATGAGTCTTGATTGTTTGTTTTCTTTCTCCTTACCTTATTTCTTGTGTTCATAAAATAAAAAGAAAAATTACATCTCATTTTCATTTCATTTCTTTCAGTAACATAAAATAAAAAAAACAACTTGATTGTTAGTTATCCTTTCTCTTAATCCCTTGCCTTGGAACTTTTCAATAAAGGAGTCTTTCTTACTAACACTCATGTCTTTAGTCATTTTATTTTTCTTTGATAGTTGTTGATTTTGGTTATAGTATCCTTCCATAAAAGAAAAGAAACCTTGTTTGCAAAGTTTTTTCATTTTGTTTCACATTTCCTTCAAAGAAATGTTTTAGGTTGCATTGCAAAGTGATTCAAGATCTTCCATACAAGAAAGTATATTTCTTTCATTTTCAAAAGTATAAAATAGAAGAATTTGTTTTTATATAAAGTGTTGCTAGCACTTCTCATTTTCAGTGAAGAAACAACATTTTCACTTTGTGTTCTTAAATTTTTTTTCATTGGGTTTGTTAGAACATCATCTAAGTTTCATCCATAACCCTTTTGAGTAAGTAACATGAAATAAAAAGAACTCTAAATAAAATTTATTAAACATTTTTCTATCCAATAGAATACACAAATAAGTTTAGGCTAGGGCCTTAGTTTAGGTTGGAGAGTAAATTTCTCCAAGGCCACAAAAAAATAGGAATCTGAGATAGGGAGTGTAAAATATAACTCTTGTATGGGTGTGGTCAGGAAACTCCTCTCACATAGGAGCTAAGCACGAGGTCATGTAAGGGATAGCCAAGGTGTTTCCCCTCCAAAGCTTAGCCAAGCATAGTGGAGAGATCGTATATTGGGGGTTTTTCCTGCAGTGATAATGACTCATTTGGCGTTAATCCTATGCAAATTTTGAACTTGGTTAAAGTTTCTTGAAGTGATATTGACCCTCTTTGCATCATTCCTCTAGATATTCTGACCTATATTAAAATTTTCTAAAGTGACATTGGCCCTTTTTTAGATGGTCCTCTGTAAAAGCTTCGGGCTTTGTTACCTTGCCCATATGTTCAATCCCTACTGTCGACTATCCCCCTAGATGTTGAATGTGAGTTAGTAACCATAGTTTCTCTTCCTATGGATCGTAGAGGTGACTATGGGGGTTTTTTGTGGTACATGAGTAAAATTTTGTATCACACTTTTCAGTATCGTTGGAGGGTTCCCTTGAAGTGTGGGAACTTGCACTGGAAAAGGTTGTTCATTGGAGGATGAGATAATTGCTTCACATTCGTTCATTCATTGGTCCATGAGACTAAATCAATCCATGCCTCCATATGGAAGGTCCCTCCCTTACTTCACCACTGTGATAGTTTCAAGAACTAATCCACCTAAGCGAAGATATTGGAAAAGTAGTTTGTCTTTGTTGTTACCTCTAGGAATTTTTTAGTGGTGTGCTTGGTGATCGTAGATTTCTTTAATAAGGAATGTGGATAGTTTCCTACAGATAACAACTCATATTGGTTGATCTACCACCCTATAGATCGAGGATAATTCAAGGTCTTCCACTAGAAAAAGAAGTTAGAAATAATTCTCCCTCGCCTTTGCCAAGGTGTCATCTTGATCAATTTGGTTCTTTTATACTTATTGGTCCAGTAGAGATATTAGCTATGGAACCCTCAAAATTTAACTCTTCGGAATTGGAGGATATAAATGTTGAAGATTTTAGAGCTAAAGAATACACTTTGGCATTCAACTCTCCATTAATCGAAACTTTTCCATCACCTATAGTACAAGTTCTGCCTCCTAGATAGGAATTTACTAATAGTATCTCTCTTCACCGGGACATTATGGATGAAACTCCACAAGTGTCTGGGTTAGGAGTCCCTATAAATCCCACTTTGAAAATAGTCTCCAACGGGAACTTTCCTTTTGGTGCATCTAACACAACAACTAGTGTGGTTTATTCCACCATACCCACTATGATCAACAACACTCCTCCACTAGTCATTGGTTCCACTCTTTCTACAAGTGAAGCCATGTCATTTCCTTCAACAATGAACTCTTTCTCATTCAGTATTCCATTGATGGGCATCCTTAACGGGTTGACAAGTTCCCATTCGACGTTCCAAGTTTCTAACATTGGTGCAGGGAGTTTTTCAATTCCATACCAAGAAATCCCTTGGGGTGGAGGTCATGTTCCTCCATCGTTCCCATATGATGGGGGTGGGTCTTTCTCGTCTTCTGGCCTAACCCCTTTGGGGGTTGGGGTGCTTCTACATGTGTCTCTAGCATATCGTCTACTACCACTATGTTCACATTATATGGTGGATTTGAGAGTAATCCTTACGCCACATTTGCAATTTCCACAGGGAGAAACCCCTTACAAGAAAATTTGAATCCTATGCAAGGGTATTTACCTTCGCAAGGGATGTTGTCAGGGGGCATCCAATTTCTTGGTCAGTATAACCCCATGCAAGGACTAGTTCCTTCGCAAGGAGGGTCGATAAGGGAAACCCTGTGTTTCCATCTGGGAATCAAATGGGGGGAGGTTATCCTTTGTTCAACTAGAGCCAACAAGGTTTTACCCAAAGATTTGGTCCATCGACAAACTCTTCCTAGAAACCTGATATATATAGACATACAAAATATATTCTAGAAATAGTTCATTAAACTAACATCCACATATCATAGAAGTAAATATGCATAACAAGAAAAGTCTCATTCATACACATTTGCACCAAGATATTCAAGATGTCTCTTGTTCAAATTAACAGACAGTAATAGTATTGTTCTTCTACAATCGAAAACCAAAAATCATTTTTATCTTTACAACCCTCTTTTTTATAACTATTTGGTGCCTGTTTACATTCGAGATATCAATCACAGGAAAAGGGAAGTTTACAGTAATGATTCTTCACATAATTTGTTTATCAAGAATACAAAATAAAATATGAGACAAGTGGAGTAGTTATGACAATAAAAATCATTATGGATCCTTTTGTTCTTTGATGCAGACCCCCTTGCTTAGCAAGGTTCTATGACCTCCCGATCTCTGGATCGCTCTCTTGCCTAAGATGAAATGGATCTTTGGTCCCTGCTAGAACCTTTATTAAAAAAATCCATAGGTCCCTCTGTTGAAATCCCACCTGTACAAACAACACAAGGCACGAGCTTCCCTTCCTTCATGGGACCATGATGCTATGACCACGACCTACACCCTAAAGGTTATTTCTCATTTCACGATTTCGAGGGTGTGGGCGCAATGTAGACCAAAAAATCCAATCCCTGGAATCCTGAATCCTGATCCTTCTCTAGACCAGATCCAATGACCCTACATCCTCCTCGATCTATGACCACGTTCATTTCATGGTTTCACGAATCAGAACTTCACGCCTCATGACTCCTCCTTCCTCAAAACTCATGGATCCTAGAATGCTGAAAAGGGATTAATGGGTTCTAGCTTCTGCCTTATATGATGAACATGCGACCACTCATTGTGACCTAGGGATATTCCTCCGATGTTTCATCCACTCGTATCAATGGCTCACAATGCTCCTTGATCAACGGTCATGGTTGAATCGTAATTTTGACAATTTCGAGTACTCACTCTTCGCCACCCTTCTGTGTCTAAGTATCGAAACCCTAACGGATTCTAGATGTTCACCACCTGTCCTCCAAAACATACGACTCGATGGTCTTCCTCACAATTTCTGGATTTCGCGTATCGTGGGTATGGAGTGCAGTCTCCTCTGATCTTCCAATCTCTGATTCCCGATTTGTGTGGATTTCTACCACGTGTCCTCTCTGATGGACAGTTTCAATATAATCCAGACTTTGACAAGTCCATTCTCCTCTACATACATGTGGTTAAACCTCATGTTCCTTCTTTTGGATCCCATGGCTATCGGTCCTCTCCGCTCAAATTTGATGGTTCATATTTGTTCTTCCCTGTGCGCATTCCTTTGTGCATCTGGACGTGGAATTAAAGGTCCATATCTTTTCTCCCAGTGTCGATCCAATGACATTTTTTCCCCTCTTGAGCTTCATCCTTTCTCCTGGACTTGGAAGACTTTGACCCTTCGAAGGTTCAACCTCCAATTTATCTTCTGCGAGCCCTACAACATTAATCTCGCATGTGTTCTCGAAACATTGTCTCTCCTGAGCTTTGACAACTTTGAAACCTTGAGGGGTTTCAAACCTTTTTCTCCTTTTTGCTGACACCCCGTGCACACAGGAACTGTTCCTCCTGAGATTTGGGACTTGGAATAAGTCCTATCTCGGTTCACACTCCTTGCGCTTTAGCTGCTCGGACCTCTAGAGGTCTCTGTCTCTTCTATCCCTCGAAGAGATGAAAGTGCCCTCCTAGCTACTTCCCACTCAAGCACATTTTGTTAAGTTTACAGAGTCTTCAGTAACTCTGTAAGTGTCTTCTCTACAAACACTCCTTCCCTCATAGCTCGAAACAGAGTCCCTCTTGTGCACTCTTTGCACTGGCTCGATGCCCACCTGGCAGAGATTTTAGAGAACCTTCAGTAGTTCTGTCTTCTCTCTATGCCCTCCTCTACACAGTCTTACCTCCAAGGTGTTCAACAACCTTGAGGTTTCTCCCTGAGTCTAAGACTTCCTTTGGTGCACCCTGCTAGCACATCTTTGCCTGAATTCCACAGAACTCAGATGTGCACTCTTTCACTAGCCTTTAGAGTCCTCATTACTTTGTCATGCAAGCTCTTGCAAGAAGACACAAAGAACCAAACTGAAACCAAAAAACTCACAAACATATAGTAAAATATATCTATCACATACTGACGAAATCTAACATACATCTACAATGTTCACACATGAAATCATAGAAGACGTTCATAAACACACACATTACAATATGCAGTAAAAACTGCTTTGTTTGTATTAATCTCAGAATGCCTGTACAAAGGTTACAAAATCTCAAACTGCAATAGAGTCTCAACTCCTCTCTTTTCCTCTCTCCTTTATAGAACCAATGAACTCTAGATACCAAGATCTTTATACAAAGAGGGGCTCCTCGAGCTCTCCCTCCAAGCTACCTACTCTCATTGATTTACATTGAATTACAATCAATGGTTGTCTAGTCCAAATTGGATCTAGATATTCAGCCTCTCAACCATTAAAGGTGACCCTATCTACCACATGCAGAAAGGCATCTGCATGGCTCTTCGGCCTTACAATAGTTATTACATTTTTGAATTTGAAAATGAGAGGGTTGGCACCTCTCTCCTCCATTGAATGCGCGTTGAATGTGTTGGTTGGCTGGCACTTTTCTTGGGTGAAGCAATTATCCTATGATACAGGTGGATATCGGTGGAAACCCACCTTTTCCAAATTGCTCAAAACAATTTTCTGGCCATTTTGGCAATTTAGTATTTTTAGCAGGTTTTAACTTCCGGGGCCATTTTGAGGGTCCAAATGAAGGTTTTTATATATCTAGGTTTTCAATGATATTCTAAGGAATAATTGATCCCCCAAAATGAATCTCCTCAAAAATACCTTTCCAACGAGCTATCACACGCCTAAAACGGAGATTGTATGCAAAAGTTACGACCCCGGGAAGTTGATGTACTCACTTACCCAAACGGGGCCCACATGACTTTTGGCGCTTCATCTCCTAGGGTTAGGTTTTTGTATGTTTAGGAATTTTGGCATTCCCGTTTATTGTAAAAGGGCCTTTAAAGCCTCATTGTAATCATATTCTTGCGAATGCAAGTAGCCGTCACATCTCTTCTCAGAGATAAGCTGCCACCATTCTAGCGAGTCTTTCACTCTATATTTTTATAGTCTCTGTACATTTCTTTAATTAATAGAAATCGTGTATTACTGTATCTCTGTGTTTATGGTTGCATCTCTAATATATTTCTGTTATATTACTAGATATACGTGATATCTTTGTGCATTTCTTTATTATATCTCCGCTCTCATTTCGTGCCGAAAATAATCCGGATCATCCTACATCATACTCCACTACTACGAAAAATTCATGAGCTCTTTCTCATGAGCTTCCAAGCTCTGTTTAAATCCACCTGGATCTCAAAATATTATTTGGAGTTGTCCATCTGCTCCACTACCTTGTTGTTATTGTTGTTTTTTCCCTGCTTCTCTTGCAGGTCTTCCTCTACTCAACTTCTTCTCACTGGAAGTTTCTGCTACTGACCTCAACATCAACCTTATGATTTCTTCAATTACCTCATCCAGCTGCTTAATTGGTTGTCTCTTCTTTTGCAGCCTTCTTCGTTTCACTTCCTCCTTGGAAATGGGTAGATTAATTTGATCCCCTTTGCAATGTTTTTCATCTCTTGTGTTCTTGCTACTTCTCAGCTTCTTTTTCTGACAGATTTACTTCTGCCATTTCTCCTTTCACTAGTTCAACTCCAGCTTCCCCCAGCTTCTCCCCAGACTGGAATTTTGACTCATCTTCTGTTGCATGCCTTGGTGATGCAGTAATCATCTATCCATCTCCCTGGCCAAAATTTTCAAGTGATTTTGTTGAATGATCTTCTTCCAAAAGCTGCATGACTTTCCGCTCATGGAAGACATCTACTGGTTCTGGATTGTTCAACCAATCCTTCAACATCTCTAACTCCTTCTCACATGGAGTGAGAATATTAATTGCATGTTCTTCTTCTACTGGGGTAGATATTAGCATGTTCTCCATTTCTTCTTCCTCTATGACAGTCACTATTGGTTGTCCTTCTTCTGTTGTTGAATCTGCAACACAGGATTTGGCCTCAACTAGGTTATGTGGCAAGAATAACTCAATTCCTCCAATGATCAGAAGGCACCTCTGATCCTTCTCCATCATCTCTCCTTGTTGATATGAACTCACCTCTGATTTCAAGAGACTATCAGACAGTCTCATCTTACTTCCCTTGCCCACCCGACAATCTGTGATTTCTGCCCTACCCTCCTGGTAGTTTATAAGATCTTCCAATGATCCCATCTCATTTCTTACATGGCAATCTAAACTTTCTTCACTTCCCTCCTGACAGTTTCTGAAACCCTCCAGTGATCTCTTTTCTTCATCATCACTGAGATTTCTCCTAGCTTCTGGCTCACATATGTGAAACACTTCTTCTTAACCTCTGAGGATTTTGATATACCTCAGCGATCCTCTTAACATCTTTTTCTAGTCCTCTGGCCAACAATTTATGAATGGGACACTTCACCTTCTTCTTCATGGGCCACTCATACACCCAATTCACTTTTGCATCCTTCTGCATTTTAAATGCAAGCTTCTCCATTCGTGTTCTCACCTCAGCGAGCTATTTTTCTATATTAGCCTTTATTTTCTACTGGCGGTCCTTGCCTTGACCACTCCTTTGGCCTTCAGTAACCATCTTTCCCTCAATAATGCGGCTGGTTCTTCTGGTACATCCCACCTGGATGTCTACCATTTGTTACACACCTTGCAACAATCTTGACAGAGCATCAACACCCTATATTCCTTCACCTTCTGTACATAGATGAACTTCTGCTTCTGATACCACTTAATGTTACCATAATTTCTCCAATTCCTTTTGCCTGAAATATACAGATGAAACTTTTCTCTGATACCACATGATGGTGTGTATTAGAGTATTTTCTGAATCTACTCTCTACTGCAGAAATCAAACAATCTATGCTTTGATACCACATGATGCAGACCCCCTCCCCTAGAGGGGTTCTGCGACCTCCCGGTCTCTGGATCACTCTCTTTCCTGAGCCAAAATGGCTCTTTGGTCCCTGTTGGAACCTCTATCAAACGAATCCATATGTCCCTCTGTTTAAACCCCACCTATGAAAACAGCACAAGGCATGAGCTTCCCTTCCTTCATGTGACCACGACGCTATGACCACAGCCTACACCCCAAAGGTTATTTTTCATTTCGCGATTTTGGGGGTGTGGGTGCAATGCAAACCCAACATTTTAATCCTTGGAACCCTGAATCTTGATCCTTCTCCAGACCAAATTCAACGGCCCTACATCCTCCTCGATCAATGACCACAATCATTTCGTGGTTTCATGAGTTGACACTTCACGCCTCACGACTCCTCCTTCCTTCAAACTCCCGGATATCAAAATGCCGAAAAGGGATTAACAGGTTCTGGCTCCTTCCTTATTCAATGAACACACGACCACTCACCATGACCTGGGGCTATTCCTCTGATGTTTCCTCCACTCATATCAACGGCTCACAATGCTCCTTGATCAACAGTCATGGTTGAATCACGATTTCAAGTCCTCACTCTTCGCCACTCTTCTACGCCTAAGTCCCAAAACCCTGATGGCTTCCGTATCTTCGTCACCTGTCCTCCAAAATGGAGGGCTCGATGGTCCTCCTCATGATTTCGGGATTTCTCGTATAATGGGTATGGAGTGCATCCTCCTCTGCTCTTCCAATCCCCGATTCCCGACTTGTGTGGATCTATGCCACATGTCCTCTCTGATGGAAGGTTCCGATATTATCGGGACTTTGATGAGTCTTCTCTCTTTTGCATACATGAGGTTAAACCTCATGCACCTTCTTTTGGATTCGACGACTATCAGTCCTATGCACTCAGATCTTATGGTTTAGATCTGTTCTTCCCTATGCACATTCCTCTGTGTGCCTGGACGTGGAATTAATGGTCCAGATATTTTTTCCTAGTGTCGATACAATGATAGTTGTGCCACTCTTGAGCTTTGTCCTTTCTCCCGGACTTGGAAGACTTTGACCCTTCGAAGGTTCAATCTCCGATTTATCTTCTACAAGCCTTGCAACATTAATCTCACATGCGTTCTCGAAACGATGTCTCTCCTAAGATTTGTCAACTTTGAAACCTCAAGGGGTTTCAAAACTTATTCTCCTTTCTGCTGACACCCTGTGCACAAAGGAACTGTTCTTCCTGAGCTTCAGGACTTGGAATAAGTCCTCTCTCGGTGCACACTCCTTGTGCTTTAGCTACTCAGACCTCTAAAGGTTTTTGTCTCTTCTATCCCTTGAAGAGATGAAAGTGCCCTCCTGGCTACTTCCCACTCAAGCAAATTTTGTTGAGTTTACAGAGTCTTCAGTAACTCTGTAAGCATCTTCTCTACAAACACTCCTTCCCTCAGAACTTGAAACAGAGTCCCTCTCATGCACTCTTTGTGCTGTCTTGATGCCCACCTGGTAGAGCTTTTACAGAACCTTCATTAGTTTTGTCTTCTCTTTGTGCCCTCTTCTGCACAGTCTTACCTCCAAGGTGTTCAACAACCTTTAGGTTCCTCCCTGAGTCTAAGAATTCCTCTGGTGTGCCCTCTTGGAATGTATTTTCTTGAATTCCATAGAACTCAGATGTGAACTCTTGCACTGGCCTTCAGAGTCCTTAGTACTCTATCATGAAACCTCTTGCATGAAGCCACAAAGAACCAAACTGAAACCAAAAAAATCACAAACAGATAGGAAAATCTATCTATCACCTGCAAACAAAATCTAACATACATCTACAATGTTCACACATGAAAGAATAAAAGATGTTCATAAACACACACAATACAATATGAAGGAAAAATTGCTATGTTTGTATTAATCTCATAATGTTTGTACAAAGGTTACAAAAGCTTAGACTTTAACATAGTCTCAGCTCCTCTCTTTTCCTCTCTCCTTTACAAAACTAATGAACTATAGATACCAAGATCGTTTTAAATAGAGGGGATCCTCGAGCTCTCCCTCCAAGCTACCTACTCTCATTAATTTACATTGAATTATGATCAATGGTTGTCTAGTCTGAATCGGATCTAGATATTCATCCTGTCAACTATTAAAGGTGACCCTATATACCACATGCACAAAGGAATCTACGTGTCTCTTTGGCCTTACAATAGTTATTACATTTTCCAATTTGAAAATGAGAGGGCTTGCACCTCTCTCCTCCATTAAATGCACGTTGAATGTGCTGGATGGTTGGCACTTTGCTTGGGTGAAGCGATGCTCCTGCATCATACTCCACTGCTGCGAAAAAATCTTGAGCTCCTACTCATGAGCTTCCAAGCTCTGTTGAAATCCACCTGCATCCCAAACTATTATTTGGAGTTGTCCATCTACTCCACTGCCTTGATGTTTCTATTGTTGTTGCCTTGCTTCTCTTGTAGGTCTTCCTCTGCTCAACTTCTCCTCACTCGTAGTTTCTATTGCTGACCTCAACATCAACCTTCTAATTTCTTCAATTACCTCATCCACTTGCTCAATTGGTTGGCTCTTCTTTTGTAGCCTGCTCCGTTGCACTTCCTCCTTGGAAATTGGTAGATTAATTCAATCCCTATTATGATTTTTTTCATTTCTTGTGGCCTTAGCTCGCCACTCTGCTATAGATTCCATCTCTATAGTCTCTTCACTGAGTTGTTGCTCAGCTTCTTTTTCTGACAGATTTTCTTTTGCCATTGCTCCTTGCACTTGTTCAACTCCAGCTTCCCCCAGCTGCTCCCCAGACTGGAATTTTGACTCGTCTTCTTTTGCATGCCTCGGTGCTGCAGTCATCATCTGTCCAACTCCCTAGCCAAAATTTTCGAGTGATTTTGTCGAATGCTCTTTTCCAAAATTTGCATGACTATCTACTCATGGCAGTAATCTACTGGTTCTGTATTGTTCAACAAATCCTCTAGCATATCTAACTCCTTCTCTCATGGAGTGAGCATATTAACTGCATTCTCTTCTTCTGTTGGGGAAGATATCAACATCTACTCCATTTCTCCTTCCTCTATGATAGTCATTGTTGGTTTTCCTTATTTTGTTTCTGCATCTGCAAAACATGTTTTGGCCTCAACTAGGTTATGTGGAAGGCATATCTCAATTCCTCCAATGATCAAAGGCATCTTTGATCCTTCTCCATCAGCTCTCCTTGTTGATATGAACTCACCTCTGAGTTCAAGAGACTATCAGACAGTCTCATATCGCTTCCCTTGCCCACCTGGCAATTTGGGGTTTCTTCCCTACCCTCCTAGCAGTCTATGAGATATTCCAATGATCCCATCTCATTTCCCACCTGGAGATATAAACTTTCTTCACTGCCCTCCTGATAGTTTCTAAGACCCTCCAGTGATTTCTTCTCCTCATCATCACTGATATTTATCCCAGCTTCTGTCTCATAGATGTGAACCACTTCTTCTTCACCTCTAATGCTTTTGATATACCTTAGCCATCCTCTTAACATCTTTTTCTATCCTCTGGCCAACAATTTATGAACAGGTCACTTCACCTTCTTCTTCATGGGCCACTCATACACCCAATGCACTTTTGCATCCTGTTGCATTTTTAATGCAAGCTTCTCCATTCGTGCTCTCACCTCAACGACCTCTTTGTCTATCTCAACCTTTCTTTTCTACTAGTGGTCCTTTCCTTGACCACTCCTTTGGCCTTCAGTAGCCATCCTTCCCTCAATAACGTGACTTGTTCTTATGGCTCAACCCACTTGTTTGTCTACCATTTGTTGCACACCTTCCAACAATCTTTACAGAGCATCAACACCATGTCTTCCTTCACCTACTGTACACAAATGAACTTCTGCTTCTGATACCACTTGATGTTAACATAATTTCTCCTTCAATACCTTTTTCCTAAAATATACAGATGAAACTCTCCTCTGATACCACATCATGGTGTGTATCAGAGTGTTTTCTGAATCTACTCTCTGCTGCAGAAATCAAACAATCTATGCTCTGATACCACATGATGAAGACCCGCTCCCCTAGCGGGGTTCTGTGACCTCCCATCCTCTGGATCGCTCTCTTTCCTGAGCTGAAATGGCTCTTTGGTCCCTATTGGAACCTCTATTAAATGAATCCACAGGTCCCTCTGTTGAAACCCCACCTACGCAAACAACACAAGGCACGAGCTTCCCTTCCTTCATGCGACCACGACGTTATGACCATGGCCTACACCCCAAAGTTTATTTCACATTTCACAATTTTGGGGGTGTGGGTGCAATGTAGACCCAACACTCGAATCCTCGAAACCCTGAATCCTGATCCTTCTCTAGACTAGATCCAACAACCCCGCGTCCTCCTCGATCGATGGCCACGATCGTTTCGCGGTTTCGCAAGTTGGGACTTCACGCCTCACGAGTCCTCCTTCCTTCAAACTCTTGGATCATGAAATGATGAAAAGGGCTTAACGGGTTCTGGATCCTACCTTATTTGATGAACATGTGACCACTCACCATGACCTGGGGCTATTCCTTTGATGTTTCCTCCACTTGTATCAATGGCTCACAATGCTCCTTGATCAATGGTCATAGTTGAATCGTGATTTTGGCGATTTCGAGTCCTCACTCTTCGCCACCCTTCTGCGCCTAAGTCCCGAAACCCTGATGGATTATAGATATTCACCACCTGTCCTCCAAAATTGAGGGCTTGATGGTCCTCCTCACGATTTCGGGATTTCACGTATCATGGGTATGGAGTGCAGTCTCCACTGGTCTTCCAATCCCCGATTCTCGACTTGTGTGGATATCTTCCACGTGTCCTCTCTGATGGATGATTCCGATATAATCGGGACTTTGAAGATTTCATTATCCTCTGCATACATGAGGTTAAACCTCATGCTCCTTCTTTCGTATCTGGCAGCTATCAGTCCTCTACACTCAGATATGATGGTTTAGATATGTTCTTCCCTATGCGCATTCCTCTGTGTGTCTGGATGTGGAATTAACGGTCCATATATTTTCTCCTAGTTCCGATCCAATGACGTTTTTTCCCCTCCTGAGCTTTTTCCTTTCTCCTGGACTTGGAATAATTTGACCCTTTGAAGGTTCAACCTCTGATTTGTCTTCTGCGAACCCTGCAACATTAATCTCGCATCCATTCTCGAAACGTTGTCTCTCCTAAGCTTCATCAACTTTGAAACCTCGAGGGGTTTCAAACCTTCCACTCCTTTATGCTAACACCCTGTGCAAAAAGTAACTGTTCCTCCTAAG
Organism: Picea glauca; assembly: GCA_000966675.3. Lineage (NCBI taxonomy): Eukaryota > Viridiplantae > Streptophyta > Pinopsida > Pinales > Pinaceae > Picea > Picea glauca. Next base: position 87,441 of record JZKD02S1629935.1, read on the forward strand.
CTTCGAGACTTGGAATAATTCCTCTCTCAGTGCACACTCCTTACACTTTAGCTGCTCGGACCTCTAAAGGTCTTTGTCTCTTCTATCCCTCGAAGAGATGAAAGTTCCCTCTTGGATACTTCCCACTCAAGCACATTTTTCTTAGTTTACAGAGTCTTCAGTAACTCTGTAAGAATATTCTCTACAAACACTCCTTCCCTCATAACTCAAAATAGAGTCCCTCTCATGCACTCTTTGCACTGGCTCGATGCCCACCTGGGAGAGATTTTACAGAACCTTCAGTAGTTTTGTCTTCTCTCTGTGCCCTCCTCTACACAGTCTTACCTCCAAGGTTTTCAACAACCTTGATGTTTCTCCCTGAGTCTAAGACTTCTTCTACCATGCCCTCCTGGCACGTCGTTACCTGAATTCCGTAGAACTTAGATGTGCACTCTTTCACTAGCCTTTAGAGTCCTCATTACTTTGTCATGAAACCTCTTGCATGAAGACACAAAGAACCAGACTGAAACCAAAAAACTCACAAACATATAGTAAAATATATCTATCACATACTGACGAAATATAACATACATCTACAGCGTTCACACATGAAATCATAGAAAATGTTCATAAACACACACAATACAATATGCAGTAAAAACTGCTTTGTTTGTATTAATCTCAGAATGCTTGTACAAAGGTTACAAAAGCTCGGACTGCAACAGAGTCTCGACTCCTCTCTTTTCCTCTCTCCTTTACAGAACCAATGAACTCTAGATACCAAGATATTTTTACAAAGAGGGGCTCCTCGAGCTCTCCCTCCAAGCTACCTACTCTCATTAATTTACATTGAATTACAATCAATGGTTGTCTAGTCTGAATCGGATATAGATATTTAGCCTCTCAACCATTAAAGGTGACCCTATCTACCACATGCAGAAAGGCATCTGCATGGCTCTTCATCCTTACAATAGTTATTACATTTTCGAATTTGAAAATGAGAGGGCTGGTGCCTCTCTCCTCCATTGAATGTGCACTGAATGTGCTGGTTGGTTGGCGCTTTGCTGGGGTGAAGCGATGCTCTTGCATCATGCTTGCATATGGTCCTGATATTCCTTTCAGAGTGAATAATTATCCATAATATTATGTAACTTCTCTGACTACATATTTTCGACATATGATTCACTGTTGCAAACCTTTATGGAAACTTCTTGATTTAATTCTTGGGTTGTGTGTTTGATAAATTCTTTGGCCATGGTGATGATTTTGGCATGTTCCAATAGATACTCTTCAAGGGAGTATTTATTTACCTCACTTAAATTCTCAATGATCACCTTAGTAGTTTCCTTATGCTTCTCCACCTCAACCATCCTGATTTTGGAAAGTGTGGCTTCATTAATGAGGGGTATCAGTGGCATCCCGAATTCTTCTAAAATATCATCAAAATTGTTCCATGGTGGTTTACAGGTCTTATATGTTGCCTTTTAGGATGGATTTTATTCTAACAGAGGCTTTCAAGTGTCAAAGAATACTTGGCATTTTACCATTTCCTTTCTAGAGAAACATGGTAATGTAGCTGGGGGGTTTCTATATACTTCTTTCCAATCGTCGATCTTGTCAAAGGAATCATTTTCCTATTGGTATTGACCCCTTATTTCATATATTTGGTCTTCAATCATTAACTAGTCGTCCCGATCAGTTTGCATATCATTCAAAAGGAAGAAAAACCCTTTCTATTCATGCCTAATATTTTCGTTCAAGTCTAATGACTCGGCTTTAATTGTTGATAAGGCCAGAGTCTTTTCCTTTGTTTCCTCCAAAAATTCTTTAAGGTTTTCATTTTCCTCTTATAATCCCTTAATATCAAGGATTTTTTGTTCAATAGAACACTTGGCTTCATCTAATTTAGCCTGAAAATAAGATAAATCCTCTATGTGTTCCCTCTTGATCTTCTCAATTTCCTCATAAATATTTACCTTAGTAGATTCCAGGTCTCTCAAATTGGTGTCTCATTATGACTTATCTCTTTGATTGAATTCATCATTTAGTTCGTCCTTATGGGTTTGTAATTCTCTCTTGATTTCTTCTACATTGCAGGTATCAACAACCCTTATGGATCTTTTGAATTCTGAAATGAGATCGTCCTTTACAATTTTCACAGTCTTTTGAATTTCCTCTTTGTGTAGTTTTTCCTTTTGCTTGATAGCTTTCAGGAATTCTACATAGAATTCATCCTTTAGTGTCATCAATTCTTCCTCCATCTCGGTGATTCTAGTTCAAGTTGTACTTAAGGCATTGGTAACCTCAAGATCAGATGAAGCATTTAAACCAACAAATGCATGGAGGGAAGAAGTTGCTTGTACAACATTTTTCTTTGGGTCAGGCCCAACTTTATATTCCACAACTCTCCATATAGATGATCTGGACTTAGGAGATTATCCCCTTTTCCTTTTCTTTGAACTATTTTTAATGTTCATTGTCCTATTATCGTATTATTAATCTCCAACAACCACTATAGCACCTTCAAAACTCAAAATTTTTGAATAAAAGGTGGTATTACCTGGAATGACATTGAGGGGGGTGTATTCATGGGGTGAAATGTTCACCGTGTCTAGATTGGGAGTTGATGGGTTGTCTGGGGTTTTACTTAATGCCTTTTTCTTATGTTGTTCTAGTAGCTCATCTTCCTTTCTTTTTTCTTCTGCTTCTGCTACTACTCTTTCATCTTCTCTTTTATGGGCTTCATCTTCTTCAACAATTATTTTGGCCTATGTTTTGTTGTTTCTTTTTCACTTTCTTTTCTCAATTCCTCAACCTCATCAGATTTCCTTTTATCTTCTGGCTCAACTTGTATTCTCTGATAATATGCATCAAATTTCATCCTCTTCTTCTCCAATTCCTCAATATTTTTTATCTTCTCCTTCTATTTGGTGATTGATTTATTTTTGTTCTCTTCCAAAAATATTAGAAACTAGGTTTGATGAAATTTATTCATTTCTTCTTGTTCATTTTAGATTTCTTTCCTTGCAACATCATCAGGCAGTTTTTTCCATACCTATTAATAAAACAAAATTCCTTTGACCCTGACTTCATCAAAATCTACAACATGGATATTAGCATGATTAAAACCCATAGCTCTAACATGGCTCACTGCTAGTTCATAGGGGTCATGTCATTTTTCACTTCCCAGGCATAAACATAGATCTTGTAGATATTTTTCTTCTTTTAAGGCATGTTTCCCATTTAATATATTGTAGTTTCCTATATGAATAGGAAAGGGGGCCCAAATACTTTTACCATTTCTCATGAGAAAGGAGGTAACCCCTTTTCTTATGGTTTGATGGGATATTTCTCTCATTACAAGGAATTCCGGGATGAAATGTGGTAGAATATGGGGGGCTCTAGTAGTGCCATATACTCAGACATAGGAGTAATACTTTCCTAGGTACCATTCAACTATCCCTTTCATCCCTGCCCTGGATTTGCTGGAAATTATATATCTTGGGAAACCAAAGATGATAGTATAAACAGGGGAGAGGAAACAAACAAAAATGTCATATAAATGATTCTTTTAGTTTATGTCCCATAGATTAGAGAAATACACATGTACAAGGGGCTGATCTAGGTCCCAATTCCATCCAAGGTCGGGAAATGGGATTGAGGAACAAATGGCATTAATTAAATAAGTAGACATGTAAAAAAAGGGATTTCTCATACCTGGTATATTTTTCACTTTAAGACATATGTTGAAATATAGTATGTCATCCCATTTGAACACTTATCTTGTCTTCACAATCGTATGGGCCATAGACAACAAGCCTGTTTGAAAATGGGTGCACTTCTCTTCTCCATATAATCAATTCAACATCGTTATCAACATTTTGTAGGGTACTTTGAACTCTTGTGTAGGAATAAGCTTCTTCCCTTATTTAAAAACATTGTCTTCATCTACCCACCAGTTCTTCATCAACTTGGTTAGGCCTCTATTATTTTTAGAAAATCCCTTTAGAAAATTTTCATTTAGGGTGCATTCAGGTCCAGAAAGTTGATATCTTGTACTGATGTCTTCATGATGCAAAGATGTTATATGTTGTTCAAATATATTTATAATCATGTTTGTGATATGGTCAAAATGATTGAAACACCAATGGTTTTCTTCATTGTAAGGGAATAATGCAGGTCATGCATCTACCAGATGAATAACTCTCTTTTGGATATTTTGATATACTTGAAGGTTTTCATCATCAGGAGGAAAATTCCCAGTATTGAAAATCCTATATATTTCATCATATCTCAAGGAATGATCTTCTTCAGTGTGGTAATTTGTATCAGTCACTAAAACCTTTTCCTAGCGGGCAGAATATTCAGGCGCAAAAGTTGAAGCGAAAGGTGCCAAATTCCTAGATCTTTGGTTCATTTGACTCACCATAGATTGTCTTGTATATCATACAATTGACATACAAGAAACATAGGAAGGGGAATGCCTCTTTCACTCATAGATGTGGATCAAGGGGGGGGCGATTCATTTCATTGTCGATAGTTGTAGACAAAAGAGCCTTATTTCAACAGAGGTCGTTAAGCGGTTGAACCTGCCAACGACACCGCACCCGCATCCTTATACCATCGGATGGATTCATTAGGGAAGATATCTTCGTGTCATCCAATAGTACCATCTGCCCTATGAAATCAAACCTTTCAAAGATGAGGTACTGTGTGATATTGGTCCTCTTGAAATTTGTGATGTTCTTTTAGAACAACCATATTTGTGGAAGCATCATGTTGTGTATGAGTCTAGACCCTATAGTGTTATTATTACTTTGGGTAGACAATTGTACAGGATCCCAGAGGATCTAAATAATGAATAATAACACAAATAAAAAAATGCAAAACAATAGGAAACCTTTGAGTATAGAAAAAATTGTTCTTCCAGGACATTTCAGAGCTAATTAACACGAAACAGAGTGACCTTTTTAGCATATGATGAACATATATGAATTGGACGAGGGCTTAAGAGTCATAATATAGGTATTTTATGTCCTTAATGAATAAATTAAATGATCAATGTACTAATACTAGATCAAAATCAAAACATCACTTCGCCCTTAATGTGATTGGAAATCTCAGATTGCCCAAATCTATGTATCAGAACAAAAATGGGAGAAAAAATTAAATTATCGTCTTTCAGACCCATTGTTTTCAGATAGGGAAAATTAGCAGATTAGTTTGTGCTCCGAAGAGAATGGATCAAAGAATATTATCTTTGAGCATTTGTTTGTGTGTTAACATGTGCAAGACTGTGAGCGATTACATGCACGTCTTCAGAGCTTCTTGTTTGGATCTTAGTTGACTTAAGAAATTTTACAACTCTGAATAAAAGGAATTGAAGAATACACCTTTCTTACATTAAATATCGTGCTATAATATTGGGAGCACGAGAGGTTATGTAAAAAAAAATCGTAATGATTCTATTGGAGTGAAATATCTGAGTCTTTTATTTCTACTCTGAAATAAGAGTATCGAAGAATATTCCTTTTAAATATCAATTCCCGTGTTGAAATTCATAGTTTGAAAAGGTTAAGGGAAAATGTTTGGAGCTTATCATTTGGAACTAAAAAAACATGGGAAGTTTCATGGCCCCAATAGGAAAGGTATCTAAAAAGAATATTCCCTTCCTCGAGAATAGTGATAACTGAAGAAAAGGTGAATAAATGCATGGCATAACTTTTAATTTAAAACAACGTGGAACAATTAGAGTTTGCCAAGTCATAAGGCTCACTGAGTAAGCATAATGTTTCAATAGCCACAAGTTTATATTTGGGTCAATGATCATTTGACACATTAATTAACATTTGAGTAAGTTGTACACCTGAGTCATCATACTATTTTTATCGGAGTTGGAAATCGACCATGATAAATATTGCTTTGAAATGGAACAAGTGAGAATGGGCGTTAACATTCATCTGAATAAGACTCTAAGGATTGATAAAAAAGGGTAAACAATAAATTTTAAAAAGAAAATAGAAGTAGAAGTAAGGATTTTCATATTGTAATAAACAAAGCATAATTTCCCAATGTCAATACCTCTCCAAGTGCTTAGTAATATAGTACCTTGTAAAGTAAAATTAGAATGGAGGTACTCACTCATAATATCTCATTAGAAATATATTTTGAATGGGTAGTTGTGGGGAATTCACAACAAATGGCAACTTACTAGGAAGAACCATTTATCTCTGATACAGAAATCAACTCAAACACATCATTACTTTCCCATCGCATTTGAAACAATTTTTTAACAGTGTACATATTATGGATCCCACATATCCTATCCTGGTGACAAAACAAAAAGGTGACCTGGTACAAATGATCTTATGCATAATTACTATGAGAAATAAAGGATGTTTAATTAGTTTCTTATATACATGGGAATCTTATGGGGAAGAGACACCACAAAAGAGTATTTTCTGACTATTTAGATTGAAGTGTGTTCCTCACCTATATTTTCCTGGCATTGTTTCACTGCCAATGAGCATCCATAGCCCCGATGAAGTTTCCTTGGTATAATACAAGTATGGCCCCACTGCCATCGAGCCTCCATAGCCCCGACGAGTTTACTTGTACTTCCCACACTGATAATAGTTCTTTCTTCTTCCTAATGATTTTTCTCTAGCATTCACCCTTTCATATATGCAGTTTATGTATTTATTTTGCAATATGGGTTAGTAGGAAGCGGGGTGATGTGATAGTTGCTTTGATATGTTGGTCCCAGTTCGTGGTTTATCCTCATGGGACCACCCACATAAGTCACAAATGCATTTGAATTTTTGGGATATTCATGAGAGTGTTACTGAAATTATGTAGAATACATATGAAGAAAGGACCCCTCTTGAATTTGTATCTAAAATTGGCATAGTATGAGAGTGATCAAATAGTTAAACAAGTCACTCCTTTTAGAATGCTCATCATTCATCTAGATAAGCATTGATCACAAGGTAATCTGATTGCTTCAACATGAAAATGAACTTTCACAGGGAAATTCATTAAATTTGATTAAAATTCTTGGGTTTCTATCATGGAAGTGACTGATTGATCAGCAGTAATGAGTAGAGAGTTATTTTGAAGTGAAAAGGGACAAAAGGAAAGTTCAAACAAAATCAGGAAAAGATTGACTAAAACATAAATTGCAAAATAAGAAAAGAAAAATTCATAACACCTGTTATGTACAAACTATATCACCAGGGGTAATTAGGAGAAGTATATTTTTAGGATTTTACCATTGACAAGGAGATCATCCTCGTCTCCCTCCAATATTCTTAGTTTGAAAGTTCTGGGCCAAATTTCCTGATGAATTAGATATGGGCCCAACCATAAATTTTGGAATTTTGTATGTTTTCCTTGAAGCTCATTTGATTTGTCCCATTTAAGAACAAGGTATCCCTCCTAAAAATATTTGTTACCCACATATGACTTATCAAACCATTGTTTTATTACTTCTTTATGTTGTATTAAGTTCATTTTTTTTTTTCCATTTCTTCTTCCAATTTCAATAACATATTTATCCTTTATTGCATTACTGGACATGCTTCATCTTGAATAGATTGAGAAAGTTGCGACGAGGGCAGAAAGGTATGGGTAGGAAAATTTGTTTCTTGACTGTAGACTAGAAAGAAGGGACAGTTACTGATAGAAGACTTGGGTTTTACTCTATCAGCCTATTATAACCCTATAATTTATAGGATCATCTGGTGAATGGAAAATTTTCACTATTGATATATGTTATCTTGCAAATATTATTTCATTCATGCAAATTATTTTCAAAAAGAAAAGAAAGAAAAAAGAAAAGAAAAGAAAAAAAATAAAAAACAAAAGAAAAGAAAAAGAATAAAGAGGGCATAGAAGAAAAAATGAACAAAGCCCCATGCAATAAAAAAGACTTGATCCATACTATTTAAACATAGTCAGGTCCTTTTGAATTGATGTTGATAGGATTAGTGAATAAGCTTGGCTAAACTGTTTAATCTCAGCCAAGTAGATAGGTTAGTTAGTGAACAAACTTGATCAAATTGTCTAATCTTGGCCAAATAACCCTAGGGTAGAGTAATCTCTTAGTCCAATAGTTTAATCTGGGCTAAAGGTGTATGTAGGTAGGATAGGACATAGTCTAGCCAACTTTTCTTTCAATAAATTTTGAATGATTTTCAAAGAAAATGTATGATTCTAATGTTTTAGGTGCTTTCCTAACCCCATGGTGACAAAAGCAAGGGAAGCAGTGCATAAAACTCACAAAAAGAACTAAGCCTAAGTTTTGATGCATATATTAAATCTACGGCCAAGTCGTCGGTGCACAGATCTATGGTTAAGATGACATTCCCC
>JZKD02S1629935.1:95839-134188 GCA_000966675.3 Picea glauca
GGCGATGCTCAGATCAATGATCAGCAGAAATTTCTGGACCCCCCCAATCTTCTTACCTTTAACGTCCAGGGGGGGGGGGTCCGAAATGAAACAGTTTCTCAGTGGGCCCCATCCCTACGTGGAATCAACTCATTGCGTCATACCTCCTCCACTCCAAACTTGTTACTTCTTACCTTCCTTCCAATCTTACCGCCACCACCTCGAGATGTCACACCCAAAACCCCCCCTCGCAAATCCCATCTCGTGACCCTGTCAACATTTCCCCTCCATCTAATCATTACGGGTCATACCTCACTCGTTTACCTCCCAATCACCACCCTCCACATCATCCAGGTACACACGTCAGACATCCTTCACCTGCCCCCTATCTCTCTAAAAGACCCATTGGCCATTTATTATTGGCCGCATACCCGTTATTCTCCTGACTTATCCTTTTCTCCCAACGGATACCCGTTCACTAAATTCTGACCCCGTTTCCATCATTCACATTCTGCTCATACTCCCTGCACACTAGAGACTTATTTTCCTTTGCCTCTGCAATAATTCATCTAGACATAGAATTTTTACCTACTAACGTGTGTTCAGTGTGTAGGTAGTGATTGAAATCAATGGTGCCCAAATCTAAAAAGTCAAATGTTGAGGAAAATCCTTTCCTCCCACCTCCTGTCGATCTTCACTGGATTCCATTAGCAGACAAAGATTATTTAATCTTAGAAACCAAGTGTGAATTCAATGTCATTGAGTTATAGTCATGGTTTAAAGACACATTCATCGATCAGAGAGATGAAATCAGGCCCTGGGACTCAAATATCCCTTTGTATCTTTTTCCCCAAGTCCACCATTTTCCAAAATTTTCCCTCAAATGTCAGGCGCACTACCTCCCGAATCAGAGAGCAACAATATCATCTTCTAGAGAAATTTTTTTCTCTATTACACCCGAGACCATCGATCATATGATGTAGGTACCCAGAGATGAACCTCGTTCTCCCCTCACTGTCGAAATTCTGACAGAAAGGTATCAGACCCTGTCTTTTCCCCGAACAACGCAAATCTTTGAGCTTTTCCTCGCACAAGACGCCCAATTTCCGAAGAAGAATCCCCCTTACCATTCCTCCATATTTTTAGAAAAGGGAAACCAAATCATTTCATCACTATGTTTTTTTCTCGGTTACTTATTGAACGAATGGGTGGATGAACCTATCCCAGGTTTCCTGTCCATTTTCTCTGCTGAAGAGAAGGTTTTCATCCAGAACAACTACAATGGTTTCTTGGACGAAAACCTGCATGAGCAACTGTCAAATTTCCCCACAAAAGGCATGTTCTGGTATTCTTCAATACTGGCCTACATGTTTATGTTTTATTAAAATGACAAATTCTCCTTTCTCATGTAGAAAATGGACCAAGATGGAAAACTGCAGGCAGTAACCTTATGGACTTCATTGCTCAGAAGGAATTCCACTGAGTTCATTTTTAAACAGTTTATTGAGTTGTTTTATCACCCAATGGTAAGAATGCTCAGTTGAAGACCAAAGCTGAGGATAAACGAGGAGATCCAAAGAGTTTTGCACCTTTTGAATCTCGCAAAGACCGAGGACTAGTTCCTATATCAGAATCACACAGAGATCAGAGTGTATGGGTGTGAGCTAGCTCCATATAAATTTCCCAAGTATTTTCCTTTGCAGATATTTACACTGGAGTATATTCGTCAGATGATAAATTCATATGACATTCATTTTGTGTCTCTGAAGAAAAAACAACAAATGAGAATTAAAGGGAAAATAGGACCATTTATCTGCAACAATCAAGTTATTTGGGGAGAGGTAGATAAAATATTAAAGGAAATGAAATTCAGCACTAGTTTCATTTGGAATTATGATACAAGTGGATTCATTGGAGAGATGAGATCTAAAAACAAAATTTCACCTTATGCTCACAGCCTCAAACCAGAAATTGAAAAGTATGTGAACCAGACAGAGTGGGAGGCAAATACCCTGATAGATACTGAATAATAGGAATCTCCTTCAGTCACTATCTCACATACTACCACTCCACAGGTACAAAAGGAAAAAACTCCAAGGAAGGATGCCTCTCCTTCAGTCGTTGAAGTATCAACGAAGGATTTTCAAGTATACAGTAAAAGACCTAAAATCACTCATACTACTCACATGTCTGGTGAGGAAGAACCCCACTCTGCCAAAGTTTTTGAGGAAACATATCAGGTGGTTTCCACTTCTTCTTCAAAGAAGTATACATATATAGTTGTGACCACCCAAACTCCACTGGGATTTGTACCTCTGAACATTTTTGAAAAATATGATCTAATCAAGAATAAAAACCATATGTTGACCAACAACACTTACACTCAGTTTTGGAAGCAAACGTCCACATCACAACATAGACTGTTATCATATTTTGATACAGAGAAAGGAAGAATGTATCTGGCATTTTTGCAAGAATAGGCGCCTCAACCCAAAGAGATCACTGACTACAAAAGGTCAACTATTGTTTTTGACACCAAACAAATCCATCCAGCTGACCAGATGGATCTACACAGACATACTGGAGAAATGGTTTTCTCCACATTGGCCCATTCTTCCTCTACAACTGCAAAATTACAGGTATTTCTAAACAATGTTCAGACCCATTTGAAACTGGAAAAAATATCCTCTTTTGCAAAGGATAATAGAATAAAATCCTTAGAGGATTTGGTGCTCAAGATTGGGTATGATCCCTAGAATGTAAAATAAGAAGAGGAGATGTTAAAGAAAAAGAATGTTGACATTGCATCTCTAAGAAAGAAACTGAAATTTCCACCTACAGAGGACTCACAGGCTAAAGAAATAGTTGAGATAGAAGATGAGAAAGAGTAATTGTTGAAGCTAATCATGCAACATAACACACAAATAAAGGAAATGGAGGTAGAATTGGAAAGGTTGTTGAAGGAGAAGGAACAATCAACACCCATGGAATTCATCCCATTGAGTGCAGTCCCTCTTGCAAGAGTCAACACAATAACTTTACCAACAACCACAACAACAAAAATTCCATCAGCAACCCCATTGACAACACTAGAAAAAACTATGGAGTTAGCAAAATCCATGGAAGAGATGACCCTGCAAGGAATAGAAATCAACGAACTGAAAAAAGAAGTGGAGAATATATAGGAGCTCAAGTCTTCTTACCAGTCAAGCTACAACAATGAGAGGCAAACATCAGAGAAGCTCAAGCAGGAAATTCAACATCTTCACAAACAAATAGTGGGGGTTAAAACACTGGCAGAGGCTAAGGAGAATATTTGGATGGATATCTCCAACTCCATAAACGAAATTTGGCCCATGGTGCAAATCATGTTTGAGCAACATGAACTAGTGATATGAAGCATGCAGGTTATTGACAAAATAAAAGGAGAGTTAGGAGAAATTCCAACTGAAGCCAATGAAATAATTAGATTCATGACCTCGAAGGCCAGAGAAGAACTATAAGAATTGAAAATTGAAGACAAAACAAAAACCATCCTCGAAGTCAAGAGGATTCTGACTAAAAGAGGACTGATGTTGCAGTTGGAGGAAAAATTCCAGAACATGGACATTGGAGTTCAAAGGTTTTTCAGCAAGATCGAGGGTTTACAGAAAAAGGGTCTTCTTAGTTTGATGGTTCTTAATGACAAGTTGATGACCCTTCTAGAATACAAGCAGAAGATGGATACAATGGCCAACGATAGTTCCAAGTTATCGGGAATACAAGGCAGTATAACGGGAAAAGCGTTCTTGGAGACTTTGCGGCTAGACCTCAGCATACAACATGAGATCAAGTATATTTTCATCATCAAACCGACCTTTTCCAAGCACACAGAAGTGGATGAAAAATATCATAGACTAATCAAAGTCACCATCCCCATTCATCTAATATGGGAAGAGTTGTGCAACTTGATCGAGTAGGAAAAAAGGTGTGGAAGTTGAGTTAGCAAACAGATTAGTCAAAGTCATGTGGGTGAATCACCAATGACCTTCCCTAGATTTAGCATGAAGAATTTGACACATCATCGGCAATTCCTAGATTTTGTATCTTGTTAGTTAGTTAGTTAGATTCAGGGGCTACCACGTCCTGATCATTTATGATAGGTTCATTTGTAATTTTGATTATAAATGCTTCTAACTTATAAGTATTGGGGATTGATTTTTACGCCCTAGCAAGTTGTAAGCACTATAATTTTTATAAAGAAGATCTTTCAATAATATAAGAGATGTTTCACAGGATTCTTGCATGTTATCTATTGGTGAAGTTTTTTATTCTCAATTGAATGTGTATCTTTCTAGTTATCATCTTGTTTTTCTAGTCTGATCATTTAAAAGGAGTTAAAGTTACATAATTTACCTTTGCATACTCTGTTGCTAGCTTTTAAAGATCTAAGTTTTTTCTTCTTATATTGTAGTCAATAAATTCTTAAATGCTTCTTGGTTATAATTAATCATCTCACTTTTCTCTGCTAACCATCATTTTATTGCTAAAGAATCCAGTAGTTGCATTATCTTTCCCTGTGAAAGGAATCTTTATATTTGTTCTTTGATCTCTACCTTTATAAAACATACCCCATAACCCAATGGAGGCATAAAACCTTTCAGCCATCTTATAAAAACAAACAACATTCAGTCCTACACTATTTAACTAGCCTAATATCTGAAGTTTAAAACAAAGTTAAAACTTACAGAGAGATCCCTCTCTGAAACTGGTAGGGCTATCTCCCAGTTTTGAAGTGGTTGGATAAGGTTACCTCTAGTAAATTTCTTCTACCTGAAAACAACCTCTGGGAATTTATAGAGTGATAAAACATAGGGGATTCAGGAGGGCCATATGTCAGTTTCTTTGATGGTCATTGACAGTTGTCTTAAGGATTTTGATCAAGTTTTATTAGTTGACTCAACTATCCCATTCCATTTTGGATAATAGTTTGTTGGATATTTAAATTTAATGTTTCATTCGAGAGAATATTTAGTTAATTTCATAGAATAAAAGTACTTGTCATTATAAAAAACCAAAGACTCTAGTAGTCCAAATCTAGTGATAATATACGATTCAAGGAATGATGTCAACTGATTTTCATTGATCATCTTCAAGAGAATTTCTTTGTTCCATCTGGTGAAATAATTTGTAGTTGTCAAGTTATATTTATGAAACTAAGAGGATTTAGGATTGATCTCTCCAATCACATCCAAACCCCATTGTTGGAAAGGGCATTCTGTAATAATCGGTTGTAGGGGAAATACAACTTTCTTTTCCTTCCCGACCAAACTTTGACATTCTTGACACTTTCTTGCATAATAATGAGAGTCCTTGAATAGGGTAGGCCAGTAATAGCCAAATTTGAGGACCTTGTGGGAATTAGTGTCACCTTCGAAATTTCCTCCATTTGGTCCATCATGAATTTCAAATAAGACCTTATTTGTATCTTTCTTTTAAAGGAATCTTAGGAAAACACCATCATAATTCCTTCTTCATAATATCCCTTAAATGAGTTCATATTGGGTTGATTTGAGTTTGAGATCTCTCTTCTTCTTTGGTTCTAGATAATGTGGATTTGACACATGGGTTAAATAGTATTTTATTTCATAATACCAATGGTAAGAAATAACATGAATGTAGTAAAATTCCCTTTCGAAAAGGATTTGATCTTGATAGAATGCATCTTCCTGTCAAACTATGTTGTCATTGACATTAAAGTATTGATGTCAAAGGGTTCGTGTCAAGTAGTGTCATATTGATGTGTAGATGGATTGATAGTGATGTGCATCATTGATGTATGATGTATGATGGCTTGATGTTATAGATGGATTGATGTGTTATCATTGATGTATCGTTATTTCATTGATGTATTTCCATGGTTGATAGGAAGTACCAAATGGATGAACTCCAAAGTGGTCCCCTTATGGTGAAATCCCTCATGGGAAGATTCTTTGTGAAGTCCAAATGGTTAGGTGGTTGTGTGATAGAAGTGCGGTTAGGGAACCCAAGTTTGGTTGAGGAATAATGTAAGGAATATCAACTAATTTGAAGGTGAAAATATTCGATATGGATAGTACATGTCGTGTCATTTTTGGTGATATGTGGTATGTCACTCAGTTCATCACAGTTAGGAATATATGACCTTGAGAATTTGGAGAACCCTCATATGTGGTCTAGAAGCCCCTAGAAGGTCAAAGAATTCAAATGATTCTAGATGTTGCTAGAATAAGTTGACCAGTTAAAGTGGTTAGTCATGGGTTAAGCGGTTGCAACAAGAAAATAATTAAAAACAAATCAGCTGCAACAAGAAAATAATTAAAAACAAATCAGTTGCAACTAGAAGTGGTGAGTTTACTATTTGTGGAAAAGTGGTTGTAAGTGGACATAGTGGTTAGAATTGGGTTAGCCCTAAAAGAAAGAAGTTGGTCAGAAGATAAACCCTAGAGGAAGCTACTTGGAGAAGTATAAATACGAGAGAAAGGGCCTCTTATGAAGATGAATTGTTTGAGCATATTGAAGATTTATTTTTGGTGGAAGGTTCATTGCAGGTACTCTTGGATGCATCAGAAGTAACGCAAGTCTGAGGAAGCAAGGAACTTTGATAGAGAAAGTTTAAAAGGTTAAAAAAACCCTAGTTTTCTGAAGTTGTATGCAGGTTGTGGTGGTTCAAGTCACATGCATACGCGGGCTACAGGAATTCACGACACATGTACATGAGGTTTGAGTAAAGGAAAGGTCTCGTACATCTGTGAAGAATCATGGAAGCTTGAGTAGATGTTGGTCTAGGTTCTTAAAGTCTAAAGCTAGTTCCCAAGAAAGTATTCTACAAGTTTAAATATGCTACAAAAGTTATGGTATGGTTTCATATCGTCTTGATGTTTATATTTTCTCATGCTATGGTGAATGCTTAAGGCATTCTTTTTATGGTTGTTATTATTTGGTAGCTGATTGGTTGAGTGGTTATGTTCTGATGTGGTTGAGGGATATCTATGTTGTGTGATGGCGTATGCATGAGGAACATGCATAGGTTGTTGGATGGTACAGATTTGTTTGTGGTTGGTGATGGAATCGTTTGGGCAGTGACAGGTTACAAGTGGATGTGATAGAGGCAACAAGGGTATAAAGGACCATAAGTGTTGAAGTTCCATAAACCCTAGTTTTTTAAGGTGTATGAAGGATGACAGTGGAATATATCATGTACATACATGTGTTGCAGTATAAACAGGTCGCATACATACGCATGTTGCAGTACAGAAAGGTTGCGTACCTGTTGATAGATTGTTTATGTCTACAAGTTGGGTCTTGTAATTGCAGGTTGGGTCTTGTAATTGCAGGATGGGTCTTGCATGAGATTTGGTTTTCTCTTGGACTTGGTGATCCTTTTTCAGTTGGTGTTGATAAAACCCATGGATTTTAGTCTATTATATCACATAATACAAAAACTTACACATATATCTGGTGTTCCTTATGTTCTTTATTGAGATGATGCATAGTTCTTTATTATTGATATATGTTTTTTACATGAAAGAAAACTAAGTGTGAATGGAAGTAATGAGTAATGATGTTGTGAATGGTGATTGTTAACCAAAGTTTTGAAATAAGTGTAAAAAGAGCCTCACACTGATTCAAACTCCCGGCCTCTTAGTGTGGTCGGTGTGTCTAACACTTCATGTGATTCCTCATTTACTGATTCAACATCTACTTTACATAATCCTTGTCCTTTGACAATTTTAGCAGGATTGATCTCTAGTCTGTACTCTTGTAAGGTTGTTATCAAATTAGCTATTTTCTCTCCTAGATATTTCTTCATTAAGATATTTCTTATAGTGGGATATGGGACAATTAACTTGGTATTTAATTTGATCAAGTAAGGTATGGAAGGCTTTATGGCTTTGAATAGAGTGTAAGCATGTTTTTCCATTCCTGGATAATTCAATTATACTCCTCGTAAACCTAAACTCATAAACTCTATGGGAAATTCATCTCCTTCCTGGTCTTTCTTAGTTAGAACAATTGTAAATGAAATGTTTGAAGAAAAAGTGTAGAGAATAATACCTCGAGTGAAATTTTGGCTCAATAGTGTAGGAGCTTGTGATATTTATATTTTGATTTTGTCAAAAGACTCATTTTCCCTAGGTCCACATTTGAATTTTTGCATTCTTTTTTATCATGTCTTGAAAGGGTTTCACTGTCTCAGCAAAGCTGGGGATAAATATTCTTACAAAATTTATCTTCCCCGGGAAGGACTGCATAGACTTTTTGTTATGGGGAGGATAACAAAAAAGTAACATCATCCAGATACACCACAACACAATCTCCAATCAAGCCTCTAAAATCAATATCCATTTCTCTTTGGAACATTTCCCCAGCATTTATTAGAATGAAAGGAATTTTTCTGTATGCATAGGTTCCCCATTTGGTTCAGAAAGAAGTTTTTAATTAGTCATGATGAACAAACAAAACTTGGTTATAACCAGCGAATTCATCTAATAAAGATAGAATTTATGAACCATATATTCATCACAGGATTTTCTCCATAGGAGGTACTAGATAGTTATCTTTCTCATAAGCTTTATACAAGTTCCTAAAATCAATGCAAAGCCTTATATATCCATCATTTTTCCTCACTGGTATAAGGTTAGGAATCCATTGAGTATGTCTGACTAGGAATATAATCTTAGTAGCTAACAACTTGTTCATCTTTGCTTTGACTTGTCGCTCAACACTACAATGCATCTTCCTTAACATTTGTTGAAAAGGTTTTGTTTGAGGCTTCATTGGAATGACATGTTGTATTATCTTAGTGCCATAAGTATTGAGGTATTTAGACATTCAGGAAAATATATCTTTGTATTCCTTGAAAAGTTTGATGTAAGATTGTCTTTCATCAGGAGAATAGTTCTTTCCCGGATTGATATTTTGAGGTGTGATACTCATTCCCAGATTTACCACTTCAAACTGCATTTATGAGCTATTTTTTTTGCAATTTGTTTCATTTTTGAACTTATCTTGGAGATCATAAAGCTTCTCTAGCCCCGCTACATTCTTGGGGATATTATTGGCTAGACCAGGTTGATTTCTTTGTTGATTTTTATCAGTAGAATCAAAGTTCATCATTTGATCATGTTGACCTTCATCTATAATATATTCTTTGAATTTGTCTTTGAGATGTAGGAAGTTAATAATATGTTGGTCATCATTGAAGACTCTCCAGCTAGTTATGTTTGTCATGGATTGATTTCTTGTACAAAATTTCAACATAAAATGTATCAGACATTAATCCTTTCGATGTTATTAATCTAGATGCAACATTATCAAGTAAGTCAACATCACAATTTAGTGAACAAGTTATAGGAATGATATTAAATGCAAAAAAAATAAATTGATTAATTCCCATACCTCTTCTCGGTAATTCTTAAAATGAATTGAAAGACAATGTATGGTATTCCTTACCTATATTATAACAATTTTCGAATCACCAAATACCTTAATTGTTTTTTCTTTCAAGTCTACTTCCTTTCTTAATACTTGTAGTAGGGTTTCATATTTGACAGTATTGTTTGTGCATTGGAACTCAAGTCTGCATGCAACTAATATTTTCTTTCCTTTTGGATCTTTGAGTATGCAACAAACACCTGCACCCTCTAGAGGTTTGTATCCATTAAAAAATAACGTCCACATATTAGGAACCCCCTTTTTTGGTTCAATAGTTGATTTCAAATTTTCATTTTTTTTTTAATTGTTGGGGTTAGTAGAGTTAGTAAGTATCTCTAATATATCTTTACAAATTATGTTAGACTATACACTAGAATTAGTGTTATTCTAATCTACTATGTCACAGTTGATCCAAAAAGGGATAGAACCTAGATAATACTTGATCTAAAAATATCACTAAGTTGAACACCAATTTATTATTCAAATATATTTTTATTGAAAATGCCTATAGCATGGAAGTGATTTATCTTACTCAAGAAAAAAATTTAACTGATGATAATAACTTGCATAATCCATCTTACATAAGAAAATGCATAATCACTTTATTAATGCTCAAATTATTCAAGTACAATAAAATGAATTTACAATACAAGAGTTGAAGAAACCCTTCAAATATGTTGCTCTAATACAGAAAAGAAAATGACCCTTGCATTCCTCTAAAAAAACTAAGAAAAATGAGTATAAGGTCAGCTATATTCTTCTTACAGTTCCCTGGAATCCCCTTGGCATGTAAAATAATAAAATGACTTTTTACTTCTTTTCTCAAATGAAAAAACAAAGTGCATCGTTGAATTCCTAGCGAACAATCATGAAAAAAGATAATAAATACTTGAAATTATTTCAAGTTGACCCCTCACACGCTTTACAGTGTAGCCTCGTACCATTTGTACTCTTGGAACTCTTTACGAGACTAAAATATCTGCATAAAAATGTTTCTCTTGAATCAGAATGTGTTTACAACATTGGGGTGCATTCCCATTAAATAGGGCACCCCTTCTAACCAAATTATGGATTTAGTGGCAGCCATTAAATTACAATTTAGTTGGTTTTGTAACCAAGTCCCAATTATAGGGGATTTGGTTAAGTCATTGGAGTTAATAATAGTAGGTTGGGGGTTCAAGCCCCACCGACCATACTATATATACCCTTTTATTGTTACGACCGTGTCATGGGTTATAACCTATGTGTGTGTTTTTTTGGGAATGGATATATTATAATACATATATATACTATATACAGTATATAATTAAAACAAATCTTCATGCATATTTTGGAACGGATCCATACATTGTTATAATAATGTACATGTGGTTAATTAAAATCTCGTTGAACTTTGTGATATCTCTTCATGGATTATGGTATGATCATATGGTGTATGGTAAGGCCCAGGTGTTGGGGGCTATCCCTTGGCCCCTTTCTCCACCCATTCAAAACTTTAATATAATTCAAATATTTTATATCTCATATCATGGTCAAGACCCAATATACAGTGTGTTGGTTATGGGAGCTTTGTTAAGACATGGAGCTTGGAGGTCATGGGTTCGATTCCCTTGAATGTCATAAATTTTATATAACCTTAACCATTATTGAACAATGAGGGGATGCCACGTGGAAGCCTCTCATTGGCTAACGTGTTCCACATGTCATTAAATAATTGGACCACTTGTCAACCGACGATTGTACTACCTGTATGTATAGAGCCATCTCACCTACCACTTGTAAATATTTGGAGTTTCCACTTGTCAACCGACGATTGTACTACCTGTATGTATAGAGCCATATCACCTACCACTTGTAAATATTTGGAGTTTCCACTTGTCAACCTGTGATCTTGCCATGTGTCTATTTAGGGTTGAATTTTCCTCTAGTTGACCTGAACTTTGAACAACCATAAATTTTGCATATGGACTCTATTCAAGATGCTTTTTACGTCATTGGAAATCTTGCAATGAGCTCTATGCATTGAAATCATTTTCAAGATTTTTGAGTTGGCTGAAGTTTGATATTTTCTTACCCTTTTTGGATCCATGTGAGTGATATGGATCTTCCTGGACCTTTGTGAGCATTCATGGATCCTCCTAGATAATTCCTCCCCACTAGGATGCTTTTGGACCACCAAAATATATACATTCATACATTAGATGAGGGAGATGACTCCCCACTTGACTTGTGTCTCTTCCCCATGTGTGGACCACTTTATGCATTACAATCAACTAAATAACAAGGATGAAGGCTGAAATATTGTTTCTAACATAATAAATCATTCTTGGACTTCCACATCTATGTGCATTCATATTTTCTACTACTAGACATGCACAACATATCAATAGTAGTAGAGAACATATAAATGCTACTAACAATGAATTAACAACATTCATGTTCTTCCTCAAAAAATCCATGTCAACTTCATATAATGGACCTTCATGTGGCATCTTTTTAGAATTCTAAAGAACTTCACGATGAGGACATAACCTGAATATTTCATTATTGTGTTCTGAATCATATCCTTTGATTGCTTTTATAGACATCATACACACATTCTTACTTGCATTCACAACTCCTACAACTATGATTCATGTCTCTTCATCTGAATCCTGTGAAAAATATTGTGGGATTGTGACAACAACTTTTTTCTTTCCTTTACCTCCATACCTTTTATTCCTTAATTCAGGATGCAACTTCTAACAGTTATATTCACCATGCTCATTTTTCTTGCAATGAGTACTTGTGATATTTGATTCTTCCTTATTTACTGTAGCTACCTATTTCTCTTTTCCCTTTTTATTACTTCTCTTTTTCTAAGAAAAATCCTTGGAGGAACCATCTTTAGCATCCTTCCCCCTAGACTCAATATGCACAGCTTGAACACATACTTCATCAAAATTAGTGGGATTTAACAAAAAAAGATTATGACAAATGTAACTATGCAAAGCACTAATGTATTTCAGAAGGGTTTATGTAGAATGTAATGAAATATTGAAAGACAAATATTTCTTCCTAAACTCCTGAGTAAAATATTGCACACTTTGTCCTTTTATTTTCCGCATATATTTCCATTCCATAGTTGTCTTTTGTCGATATGCCAAAGGATAATTTTTTTTGCTTAAGGCAACTTTGAATTCTAACCAAGAAGAGAGAATATTACCACTCTTTTAGATACCTTCCTGAAGTTTACCTTCCCTCCAAATCGACGATGTACCTTCAAGGTGAAGAGAGGCCAATTGAATCTTTACCTCGTCTTCATCAATCTGTTGAACACGACAATAAACTTCCATTTGTGGAATCCAATTTTCTAACTTATCTACATTAGACTCTCCATTACACATGGGCAAGTTAAACTTGACATTCAAATTTAAAAATGGCTTCTTTGAAGAAATTTTCTTACTAGGAGATGAGCGTAGAGAAGTAGAAGGAGATGAAGGAGGTGAAGAAGGAAGTCTTGAAGGAGGTGGAGAAGGAGGACGATCAACTTCTTTCTTAAATTTTCTAGAACTTTCTCCTTTTCGAAATCCTCTCTCACTGTAAAGCTCTTCCACCATTGCTTTCATATGATTAAATGCATTGAATAAATCATCTTCAGATTATTAAGGACCTATTTTCCTTGGTGAATCCATCTCTTCTCTTCCAGTGAAGCTCCTTGAACCAATTTTAGGATTATAAACCTCAATTTTGAATTCACCACGCTTGTGTTTATCCCTTGTAGGAATTCACCTGTCAAACCATCTCTTATACCACTTGATATGAAAATATATAGAACCTATACAATACTTGATTTGAAAATATCACTAAGTTCAACACCACTTTCTTATTCAAAGATCTATTATTGATAGTTCTTATAGCATGGAAGTGATTTATATTACTCAAACAAACACTTTAACTGATGATCATAACTTACATAATCCATATTATATAAGAAAATGCAGAATCACTTTATTAATGCTCAAATTCTTCAAGTACATTAAAAGGAATTTACAATACAAGAGTTGAAGACGCCCTTCAAATATGCTTCTCTGACACAAAAAATAACATCGCCCTTGCACTCCTCTTGAAAAAATAAAAAAAATGAGTAGAAGGTTCGTTATATTCTGCTTCCAGTTCCCTGGAATCCACTTGGCATGCAAAATAATACAATGGATTTTTATTGTTTTGCTTAAATGCAGAAACATAGTGCAGCATTGAATTCTAGGTGAATAATTATGCAAAAATGATATAAAATACTTGAAATTCCATCAAGATGACCCTCGACATGATTTACAATGTAGCCTCATACCCTTTGTACTCTTGGAACGCTTTATGAGACTAAAATATCTACATAAAATTGTGTGTCTCCTGAATTTGAATGTGTTTACAACATTGGGGTGCATTCCCATTAAATAGAGCAACCATTCTAACCAAATTCCAGATTTAGTGGAAGGCATTAAATTACAATTTAGTTGGTTTTGTAACCAAGTCCTAACTGTAGGGAAGCTGGTTAATTCTTTGGAGTTAATAATAGTAGGTCATGGGTTCAAGCCCCACCAACCATACTATATATACCCTTTTATTGTTATGACCATTTCATGGGTTATAACCTCCACATGTTGTTTTTGGGAATGGATATATTATAATACATATATATACAATATATACTATACAATTAGAACAAATATCTACACATATTTTGGAATGGATCCATACATTGTTATGACAATATACATGTGATTAATTAACTCCCTCTGAACTTTGTGATATCCCTTCGTGGATTATGGTATGGTTGTATGGTGTATGGTAAGGACCAGGGGTTGGGGGCTATCCCTCGGCCCCTTTCTCCCCCCATTCGAAACATTAATATAATTCAAATATATTATATCTCATATCATGGTCAAGAACCAATAGATGGTGTGTTGTTTATGGGAGCTTTGTTAAGGTGTAGATCTTGGAGATATGGGGTCGATTCCCTTGGATCTCATAAATTTTATATAACATTAACCATTATTGGCCAATGAAGGGTTGCCACTTGGAAACCTCTCATTAGCTAGTCTGTGCCACTTGTCATTAAATAAATAGATCACTTGTCAAACGATGATTGTACCAAATGTATGTGCAGAGCCATGCCAGCTTCCACTTGTCAATATATGAAGTTTCCACTTGTCAACCTATGATATTGCCACATGTCTCTCTCTGAAGCTACCACATGTCTCTTCAAGGTTGACTTTTTCCCTGGTTAACCTGAACTTTGACCAGCCATAACTTATTCATACAGACTTTTTTTGAGATGATTTATGCATTGTTGGAAAGCTTGTGATGATATCTATGCATTGAAATCATTTTCAAGATATTTTGAGACAGTTAAAATATGAGATTTTTTTACCCTTTCTATATCCCTGTGAGCTTTATGGATCCTCCTAGACCTATGTGAGAGTTCCTGGATCTTCCTAGACCTCTATGAGTGTTCTTGGATCCTCCGATATCAACAGTTGGGCTTAAAAATCTGAGTGCAATGAAGGATTTCAGATTGTGTGTTTTATTCCACAAAAGAAGATATTTCAGACGTGTAATTCCCAAAAAATGTGTCATATGAATAATTTCCCAAAATTGAATTGTTAAACATAACAGGTTCATTTGGGTCATTTAAATCAGTAACCAGATGATTCATATATATTTATTTTTCAATTCTAATCTGATTAGGCTTTCCATTAAAAAGAATCCATAAATATGACCAATTAGTAGCAAAATATCCATTCAACATAGCAGACCAATATCTACTCAAAATCATGTCATAATTATTAGGTATGTCTACCACAATAATATCAATAGTTTGATGAATTTTAAGATTAGCAGACATTTTGATTAAAACATTCTTCAGTTCCCCAATTACTTTGACTCAAGTTATGTCTAGCTGAATAATTTGAATATTAGATGCTGCATACTTGAAATTAATATTTTCACATACTTTAAGGGGAACTACGTTAGAAGAAGATCTTGATTCTACCATGCAATTATGAACATTCTTGTTAAAGATTTCGAAATTTATTAGGAAAGGGGGGCTAGTATATATTGACCTATACCCTTTTAAGGATGCATTTGTAGCCACTTGACTCTTCGATTGAGTATCATTGTTGGATGGGATATTTTTAGTGGTTCCTTTATTTGTTCCTGAATTAACATCTTTAGTACTATTGGAAGTCTTTCCGTGTAGAGTTTTGATCAAATTTTCTTGAATATGAGGGAGCTTCATGAGTTTGAACATGGAGATATTGGCTTTAGTTTTCTTCAAATCTGCCAAGAAATCATATTCCATCTTTTCTGGGGACACTGACGAAGCACTTGGATTAGGTTTTTGATCGATTGTTTTGTGGTTGGAGGGTGTTGTTTTAGGAAGATTGGAAGAAGTCGTGTTGCCAAGAGATGATTTTTGCTTGGTATTGGATGTGTTAGTTGTAGGAGTATTTGAAGTGTTTGGGGTGTTATATAAAGTTTTCTTACTCAAAGTTATAATAGTTATAGAATTTTGGGACATGTGTGTTTCCTCTGTCTCTTCTTCCTCTCCACCATAAGCGATATCACAAAATGAATTTAATTTTTGTTCTTTTATTCCTTCATATTCCTCAAACTATTCCTTTTGTTTATTATTTTCCTCTCCTTCATCCTTGACCTCATTCATATTTTCTATTCCGCAAGTTTGTAAGGCTTGAACAATATCTTTCATGTTAATTCCATCTTCCTGGGAAGGATTGGTTATATTGGTTGGATGAGTACTCTTATCTTTCTTGGGAAAAAATTCAAAAAATTTCTTCGAGCTTGAAGATCCTTCTCCACCATTCTTCTTCAAATCTATCAGATCATTAGAGATTTTTTTAACAATTCTCTGGAGAGTTTCCATATCCATGGAATTGGAATTTTTCTTCTCTTTTGAGGGTTTAGAAACTATTTCTTTGGTTTTAATATTGTCTTTGGATGATTCTTCCCCAGGATTCCCTTTTAAAATTAGAATATTATTTTAAACTTTAAGGGCTTCCCGAAAGGCTTCTTTGAGGGTTCCTTTCTCCACATTCTTAACAAACATTTCCATCGACATGGGAAAACCCTAGGTGTAGAATTCAATGGTGACGTCTTCAGTAGATTTAGAGGCTCATGGGATTTTCTTCAATAGAGTAAGGAAACATTTATTGTAGTAATTTACCAATTACTTAGAATCCATTTTAATTCTCGATAGTTCTAGGACCAAAGTTGTCGGTGTTCTGTTTTCCCCAAATTTTCTAAGAAAAATGGTTTCAAAAGTTCTCCAACTAGTCATGGAGGCTTCTTCCAAAGAGAAGAACCATGTTGAAGATTTATTTTCAAATGTAAGTGGGAACAACCAACAAACATCATCTTCATACCAAATATTTTGTAGTCTTACAGAAATAAAGAATTTCTTTACGTGGTTTTCAACAGAATCCTTTCGGTCAAGATTGAACTTTGGCAAGAATTTTTCAGGGTGCTTAGGAATGTCATGAAGTATCCTGGGTATGGTGACTACATCATGAACAATCCAAGGCTGATAGGGAAGGGTACTTTTATTCGCATTAGCTCCAAACACACTTGGAGGGTGATACGAGACAAGTTGTAATAGGTTTTTTTTTGGTTCACTCTCATGTTGTTATTCTTCCTCAGAGTCCTCTTCCAACTCATTTCTTGGTGTGTAACATGGAGATTCAGGAGGAGAGGGAGGTATACCATCGAAACCAACAGTTAGAAAGTAACGTTCAAGTTCAAAATCAGAATTCTATGATGTATCTTGGGGTAGGTGATATTATGTGGTTTCGACAGTAATATTTTATTGATATGTGAAAGGGTTGATAAATAATGGATCTTCGATGTGAGGATTCTCTCGGACTTGAGGTAGTGAATAGTCAATGGGAAGATGACCTGTATGTCTGCTTGATTGTCTAGTTAGGACACAGTCTACATTCTCTTAGGACTTCTCAAGAATGGAATCAATATGTGGCAAGGTTATTATGCAGGGTTGCAGTAAAATGTAGAATTGGAAAGAGTGGATTAACGCTAACTACTAGTTTGAGACAGTGTGTTCATAGTATATGATAGGGGAAGTGAAACATGCTCAGAATGAGATTGATGAGAATCACTTCGCAAGGAAGTGTTTACTTGCATAATGGAATGGGAAGGGTTTGTGCTTTTATTTGTAGCCATTCAATTCTAAGACCCTCCTTCTAGTGTCAATTATTTGGATGGGCCAAAATTAATCATTCGAGAAGGTAATGGAAAACGCCCGATGATATGTCCCAATTAGACCCACTCTCATTTGGAATAATGTTTCCGATCAAATTGTTGGCCTGGTTACCAATTTAACTAATTATCTAAATATGAATATGAGAACACAATGTTCTCAAATGAATCAAAACTCTTAAGAGATAATCTAGACTAAAATTATTATTTACTATCCTAAGATGCACTCATATTTTATTCTATCATATCTTGATCAGGAGAAAATTAAAAACGGATAAGTGTATTTAAACATTTGATTGCTTGCATAGAAATAATTCATAAAATCAAGGAATGAGAGAAATTAACAATATAAGGATATAGAAACAAGTAATTGATTCACCAACTAATTATATTGTCGTTGCGCTTAAAATGAAAATCATGGTATCTGTAGACATATAGAAACTAGTCTAGAAATAACTCATTAAAATAACATCCACATATCACAAAAGTAAATATGCATACAAAGAAAAGTCTCATTCGTACACATTTTTAGCAAGATCTTCAGAATGTCTCTTATTCAAATTAACAAACAATAATAGTATTGTTCTACTACAATCAAAAACCCAAAAGCCTTTTTCTCTTTACAATCCTCCTTTTTATAACTATTTAGTGATTGTTTACATTCTAGAAATAAATCATGGGAAAAAGGAAGTTTACAACAATGACTCTTCGCATACTTTCTTTATCAGGAATACAAAAGAAAAGATGAGACAGTTGGAGTAGTTATGAAAATCATAATCATTATTGATTCTTCTACACTTGCATCTGGTCCCGATATTCCTTCTAGAGTGAATAATTATCCATAATATTTTGTAACTTCTCTGAATACATATTTTGGACATTTGATTCATCGTCTCAAACCTTTGTGGAAACTTCTTGATTTAATTATTGGGTTGTGCATTTGATAAAGTCTTGGGTCATGGTGATGATTTTGGAAGGTTTCAACAAATACTCCTCAAGGGAGTCTTTATTTACCTCAGTTAACTGCTCAATGTTCACCTTGGTAGTTTCCTTGTGCTTCTTCACCTCAACCATTCTTCTTTTGGCAGGTGCAACTTCATCAATGGAGGCATCAGTGGCATCCCAAATTATTCTAAAAGATCATTAGAATTGTTCTATAGTCGTTTTTCGGTCTTATATGTTTCCTTTTGGATGACTTGTATGTCTTCTAATAGAGGCTTCCAAGTATCAAAGAAAACTTAGTCTTTTATCTTTTCCTTTCTAGAGTAACATGGCAATGTAGTTAGGGGGTTTCTATATACTCTTTTCTAATCGAAGATCTTATCAAAGGAATCATTTGCATGTTGGTATTGACCCTTTATGTCAGCTATTTGATCTTCAACCCTTAATTGGTCCTACCGATCAGTCTACATATCATTTGGAAGGAAGAAAAAATCTTTATGTTCAAGCCTAAGTGTAATGTCCCCAAGGCTGAGCCCTATTGTAAATCATGTCTATGAAGTATAAATCTTGCATTATGAATTGTAATTATGTTTTATAGGATGGTGAGACAAGTTTATATAAGTTGGTGGGCTTATGTGTTATTAGGCTGGAGAGCCTAAATGTTAAGGTCGAGAGCCTGCTTTTGTATATGTAATCATGCAGAACATTAATAAAAATATAAACACCATTGCATGCAGACCGACCACGGTGAATGAGTGATGGGGGACTAAGATTCCACAGAGTGGGTAAGGGATTGGGGGCTGGAAGGTTGGAAAGAGAGGCTAAGTATTGAGCCTAGGGGCTTAAGTCCTTGGGACTAATATTTTAATATTATTCCAAAAGCCATGTGAAATATATATTTTGTCCTAAGTTCCTAGAGAGGAACACATGCTGATGGAGTGCATGAAGCTTCACGGGTGACATGTGTCGACCCAGACACATGCAGTTAAAAAACTGTAGAAGTCAGCCATGGGGGGGGTTCAGTCATTTCTATCATCCTCCGCCTGGGTTCATGGGGATGCCTGTCTGAACCCATTTTATCTCTGCATCTGCATTTGCTTACCTGCGCACCATGAAGGGAACCCTGACGAGAATTTTTTTTTCTCTTGCATTCTTCCATTCTCCACCTAAGTCACTTTGTCATTCCCCATCATTCGTGAATTCTGTTTATCTCTGCGATTGAACTCTATGTTGATTCCTTTTCATGCACCCTGAAACCAGTGGAAAACTTGTGGACCAAGCCATGTCTCCTGTGAAGTTCAAGCACCCTATAAATGTATGAACCGTGCTATGTCTTAGTGTGGACTGTTGCCATTTTTGGATGTCCATACCCAAATTCATGTTGTTGTTGTCACCGTGAGTTAACCGAATTGCTATTGTTGTTGTGGTTATCCTCACCATGCGGGAATTGAGTTGGAAGGGGATGAAGAATCGGGTTTTAAGGCCCTTAGTTGAAGAGGCAGTCTGTCAAGCCTATGAGAAGCTATTTCCTGGGAAGTGGTATTCTTCCAGAGAGAGTCCAACACTAGCTACAAATCTCTAAGACTTCTTGATCTGGCCTGTTATCGAGACCTAGAGAGGGAGGTGAAGCACTGATGGACTGGGATTGTGAAGGTGTATACTCCCGAGCAAAATAGGCATGTGGGGAATGAGAGTCCATGAGTAGTGGGCATAAGAAAGCATCTTGGGAAGAACCCTTCCGATTATTCTGTGCAATTTTCCCTGTAACCTCAGCCTGGACTAGGATTCCTTACCTTGGGTGGAGCTTAGTCCTAGCTCAGGGGTGACCCACTGTTGAGCTTGATGAGAAACATGGTCTGAGGCTGAGAGGTTCGTGTAAGGCCTGCACGTAGTTGGTGGAATTACCACAGTTTCAAAGATAACTATCAACTTATGCGTACTATTATGTTTTGCATGCCTGTGATGCTTATATGTATCATGTATTCTGTTGTGCATATGAATTATGGTTAATGTTAGGGATTATTTATGTTAGCAGTAATCTTGTGCTTACTCTGAGTCAAATGTGCTTAATATGACTTAAATGCATGTTATTAATTAAGTATGAGAATGATGTTGTTCCACACAATAGCACTTTCCCAACCAGTGGGATGACGACCACGGACGTTACAGTATGGTATCAGAGTGTAGTTTCAACGTTGAGCCTGGATGGGACAGATAAGTGGTCTTTGGACCGAGGTTTTGAGAAGAAATTGTGTCTGGAGGACTAATTTCAGACCTCAGAATGTTTCTGAGTGTCAATGGACTACTTGACCATGTTACAAAGCTCAAGAGGTGTAGTGGTATTATAAAACTACAACTAGTGTGGTATATGGCCATAGGGAGAAAGAGAACTCCACACCAGAAGTGTTGAATCAAGTAGACGAAGGTTCAGAAGGAGGGTACCAAGTCATTGGCCAGAAGTCCTTAAGAAGCAGAGTTGGACGGTCAGAATTCTCTATGGAGAACTCGCGAAATTGCGAGGGCCATAAGATGGCCAAAAGTTGCAAGGTGGTTAGTGGATGGAGAAAATCGCCACCCTAGGATCCAGAATAAACGTGGGTCATTGATTGTGGTTGGTTTGAACCAGTGGATCATTTCGTGAATTCAGGGATCGTGAACTTGGAGCGCAAGCCAAATTCTTGGTCACTCCAAGTCCCGAATCGTGAAAGAGATTAACAAGGGTAGAATCAGATGGTGAAGCGCTTCCAGGAAGAAGTGTCGAAATCCCATGAGTCGTCGGATCCAGCCAACTAGTGAGGAAGTTATGGCTGAAGAGATTTGATAGGTGTAACCATAGGAGAGATCTGGACTGTTAGATCCAAATCATCGAGGATCGTTGGATCTTGTACAAGAACTCGTGTATCGAAATTCAGGGATTGAAGTGACAAGAGATTTGGAGTCGCTGCATCATGAACTCCCGGTTACCGAAAACCAGAAACCCCAAAATCCTAAAACGATCTACACCATAGATCGTAGGAGAGGAACTTGACCGTTGTGTCAAGTAGATGAATAGACTGTAATTTTAGAATTTTGGCAAACGAAAGTTCGAGATGTGTAGATGCACGAACTCCTAATGCCTGAAACTTCGAAACGAAAAGTAAAAGTAGTGGGCCCCCCTGACATCACTGGAAGTGAGGTGGACCTTCTTAAGGACACCATGTGTCACTACCTTGGTGGGAGAAAGTTGTGCGGTGGGCCCGAAGGGTAAGGAAGTCAAATTTTTGGAAGTCAGGAGTTGGAGAGGGAAGCGAGTGCGAGAACCTCTGGGACCAAAACCTTGAAACCTGAAACCCCGAAGCCTCGAAATCCTGAAACCCGAAGTTTCATTTGGAGAGCCTTGTAGCACCTAGCAGTTTAGTGTTTGATCACGGCCCGTGGATGCACGGGTTGGGTACTAAGAAAATGGGGGCTATCGCCGGAAATTGCAGAGCCAAACAGAGCTCAGAAAATTTGTGGAATCGAAACGTTTTCTTATTCGCGTTGGTTTATGAATGTTGTAGTTTTATTAAGGGTTTAAGGTCTGAAAAAATTTGATTTATTGCACATTGTGTGTGCAGAGTTCAATGAGTGTCAGAATAGCTACAAATATACGCCAAGTATAGAAATGGAAGAGGTGTGGATGGCCTCTAATTCATAGAATGAAAGAGAAGGAAGGGATGTCAACTTGGGAGTCAAAGGATCAAAATCCTATGGGAACGGAAGAGAATTGGATAAGGAATGGCATGTGATGAAAATCATTGAAATATTGCAAAAGGATGCCCAGGCTCGCCGAGCCGATAGCCGAAATCTCATGAGGGTTAGAGATCGGTAGGGTGAATTCAACTTAAAGATGTTGAAGAACCTAGAAAGAATAGAAAAGAAATTTGAAAAGGAGAGTGACTCAAGCAAAAAATGGAGTCGCAGGACCCCTGAGAGAAAAACAAGATCGAGGAGTGGTAGTAGACATCGTCTTCACTCCCCAAAGCATTCCAGTAAGGAAGAACATAGTAGTTCAAGCCCATCCCCTACCAGAAAACACCGAAGATCTGGAGTGGATGAATTGAAAAGGGGGATGAATAAGATTAAGCCTCCTACATTTGATGGAGAACATAAAAAGGAGGAAGATACCGAAACATGGTTGCTTGGCATGAGGAAATATTTCCAACTGCAGAATTATTCCTCTCATGGAGAAGGAAGAATTGCAATGTATCAACTAAAAGGAAAAGCATCCATGTGGTGGGATCAGCTTGTGCAGGTGCAACACGTTAGAGAGAAAGATATCACATGGAAGGAATTCAAGAGGTATTTTGAGAGGAAATACCTGACTAAAAGATACTATGACAGAAAAATGAAGGATTTCTTCGAACTCAAGCTGGACAACATGACCATTGATGAATACGAACAAAGGTTTTTGGAATTACTGAAGTATGTTCCATTCATCAAATATGAGGCTGTCAAGATTCAGAGGTATCTTAGTGGACTGCCACCTCCCATTGGTGACAAGATTCAGTATGATGATCCTAAGACTATGGAAGAAACAATAAGAAGAGAGAAATGCTTATATGAGCAGCAAAGAGAAAAGCCTACCTTTTGGAGGGCTTGGGATGACCAGAAGAAGTTTAAGAAAGAACATAGGCAGAAGGGAAACAAACCTCCCTTTTTCAGAAATAGTCCTCAAGGAAATCCATCGTTTAGAGAGCCGAGAATGGATAAAGTGGGGGAACAAAGGCCGAGACAGATGCTCTTTCAGTGTTGTGGATATAAAGAGAACCACAAGTACAGATATTGTCCCCATAAAAATGGCAAAGCAAGAGCTGTCCATAATGTTCAACAAGCTGAAAGAGTGGAGGACATGGGCAGTAGAATGCCAAGGATCTGTGTGGCCCTGGACAACAAGCAATCTAAATTTCAGTCGCACATGATTGAAGTGGAAGGTATGATTAACAACCAACCATTTATTATTTTAATTGATTCAGGGGCTATCCATAGTTATGTAGATCCTAGGTTGGTGGAAAGTTTGCATTTATCAAGAAGAAAACATGAAAAGTCTTGGTTAGTGCAGTTGGCTACAGGAACCAAGAGAAAAGTCACTGAGTTGGTTAAGTCCTTTCCGATGGAGATGAAGGGAATGAGCATGAAGGATGAATTGAATATTCTACCTTTAAGCTCTTATGATTGTTTAATTTGGATGGACTGGTTGGACCAGCACCACGCCCTCCTGGACTATCGTAACAAGGAATTTACATGCCTGGATGAGGAGGGGAATCGAAAAATAGTCCGAGGAATTCCCAAAGCTATGGTTGTTAGAGAAATCTTAGCAATGCAGTTGAAAAAGTGATACATGAAAGAATGTCAATTGTTTGCAGCCCGTGTGGAGTAAGCATCCAAAGATGAAGTCTCAAATATTGGATACCATGTAGTACTAACAAAGTTTTAAGATGTATTTTAGGAGGTACCCAGACTACCTCCAAAGAGAGATATCGATTTCTCTATAAATTTGATGCCTGGAGCGGCTCCAATGTCGAAATCTCCTTATAGAATGAGTATGCCAAAGCTAAAAGAGTTACAATTGCAGCTTGAAGAGATTCTAAAAAAGGGGTACATTCACCCAAGTGTGTCACCTTGGGGTGCCCCAGTCCTGTTCATGAAGAATAAGGATGAGATGTTGAGGCTGTGGACTGATTTTAGACAGATGAACAAAGTAATTTTCAAGAACAAGTATCCTCTGCCGAGGATCGACGATCTTTTCGATCAGTTGAAAGGTGCAAAAATATTTTCGAAGATAGATCTCAGATTGGGATATCACCAGGTAAGAATAAAGGATGAAGGCATCAGCAAGACCACCTTTAGAACAAGGTATGGTCATTACGAGTTCACAGTGGTACCATTTGGGCTGTCGAATGCACCTGTTGTTTTTATGTGCTTGATGAATGGTGTATTCAGGGACTATCTAGACAAGTTGGTCATAGTCTTCCTAGATGACATTTTGGTGTATTCCAAGTCAGAGGAAGAGCATGAACAGCACCTGAGGATGGTGCTACAAGTGTTGAGAGAACACCAACTGTATGCCAAGTTGAGCAAATGCTCATTTTATCAAAGGCAGATCTATTACTTGGGGCACATTATTTCAGAAGAATGGATCATCATAGATCCTGAGAAGGTTGACGCCATCAGAGAATGGTCAACACCAAGGAATGTGGTGGAAGTTAGATCCTTTATCGGTGCAGCGGGATATTACAAAAGGTTTATCGTAGGGTTCTCAAAGATAGCTCACCCTATCACTTCCTTGCAGAGGAAGGAGGAAAATTTTTAGTGGACTAAAGAGTGTGAGAAAATTTTCTAGCGATTGAAGCAGCTATTAACCAACTCTCCAATCTTGAAGATTGGATATCCAAATGTGGATTTCGTGGTGTGCACAGATGTGTGTAAAGAAGGGTTGCGAGGAGTTATCAGTCATAATGGATTTGTAATCTGTTATGAGTTGAGGAAACTGAAAGAGCACAAAAAGAATTATGCCACTCATGATTTGGAGTTGGTAGCAATAATTCACGCTCTGAGGAAATGGAGGAATTACCTCATGGGAAGGAGGTTTGAACTCAAAACAAACCATAACAATCTGAAATATTTGTTTGATCAGCCAACCTTAAATGCTAGACAAAGTAGGTGGCTAGAATTTTTGTGTGAGTACGACTTTGAGATTAAGCATATCAAAGGAAAGAACAATAAAGTGGTTGATGCACTCAGTAGGAGGGTGCATGAATTACATGCTACAGCCATTAGCATCTATCAGACTGATATTAAAAGCATAATTATGGAGGCTGCAAATGTAGATCTGCAGTACAGAGAATTGGTAGCCAAGCTACAGTAGGGTAAGATGCCATAGAAGATGGAAATTTATAAATTGAAAACCGATGGAATACTATTGTACAAGAACAAAATTTTTGTACCCAATGTCTAGTGCTTGAAACAAATGATTTTGCAGGAGATGCATAATGTGCCTTATGTAGGGCACCCTGGATATTAGAAAACAGTAGCAGCGGTCAAGATCCATTACTTTTTATCGGGTATGAAGAGAGATATCATTGAATACATCGCCAGATGTATGGAGTGCCAGAAAGTTAAAGTTGAGCATAGGCACCCAGCACGGTTGCTGCAACCTTTACCCATTCCTAAGTGAAAGTGGGAAGTGGTGAAAATGGATTTTATTACAAGATTTCCCAGAACAAGTAAGCTACATGATTCGATCATGGTGGTGGTGGACAATATTACAAAAGTTTCCCATTTTATTCCACTAAAAACTACTCACAAGGCAGCAGATTTTGCTAATATTTTCATAAAGGAAGTGGAAAGATTGCATGAAATTCCTAAAACGATTGTGTCTGACAGAGACCCAAAATTCACCTCGAATTTTTGGAAAGGATTTTTAAAAGGATCCAGAATGAATCTAAACTTTAGTACATCTTATCATCCTGAGTCCGATGGATAGACAGAGAGGGTGAACAGAGTAATAGAAGACATACTGAGAATGTATGTGATGGACAAACCATCAAGATGGGAAGACTACCTGCACTTGGTAGAATTTGCCTACAACAATGGGTATCATGCATAGTTGAATATGAGCCCATTTGAAGCACTTTATGGAAGAAAGTGCAATACTCCAGTGAGCTGGGATAATCCAGCTGATAGAGAAGTAGTTGGGCCAAAGTTTCTCAAGGAGATGGAGGACCAAATGATAAAAATTAAGCAGAATTTGAAAGTTGCCTAGGACAGGCATAAAAGTTATGTTGATAAGAACAGAACCCACAGAGAGTTCAAAGTGGGTGATCATGTTTTCATGAAAGTGAAAGCTAACAGGAGTTCCCTGAAGTTGGGAAGTTGTGCCAAGTTGGTAGCCATATTTTGTGGGCCATTTGAAATCCTAGAAAGGATTGGGCCAGTTGCATATATGCTTGCATTACCTGCATCTATGACTGTACAAAATGTGTTTCATGTTTCATTGCTTAAGAAATATATACCATATGCTAATCATGTTATCGATTGGAATGTGATTTAGGTGGAACAAGAAGGTGTCATGCAAGTGCATCCTATGCGCATATTGGATAGGAAAACGCGACATGGGAGAATGAAGTTGTTATGAGAGTAGAGTACCCACATCTTTTTGAAAATTTTGAAAATCTTGCAGATGCAGTGTAAAGTTGCACTGAAGACAATGCAAAAATAAGGGGAGGGGATTGTAATGTGCCCAAGGCTGAGCCCTGTTGTAAATCATGTCTATGAAGTATAAATCTTGCATTATGAATTGTAATTATGTTTTATAGGCTGGTGAGCCAAGTTTATATAAGCTGGTGGGCTTATGTGTTTTTAGGCCGGAGAGCCTAAGTGTTAAGGCCAGGAGCCTGCTCTTGTATATGTAATCATGCAGAACATTAATAAAAATATAAACAGCGTTGCGTGCAGACTGACCACGATGAATGAGTGATGGGGGACTAATATTCCACAGAGTGGGTAAGGGATTGGGGGATGGAAGGTTGGAAAGAGAGGCTAAGTGTTGAGCTTAAGGGCTTAAGTTCTTGGGAATAATATTTTAATATTATTCCAAAAGCCATGTGAAATATGTGTTTTGTCCTAAGTTCCTGGAGAGGAATGCATGCTGATGGAGTGCATGAAGCTTCATGGGTGACATGTGTCGACCCAGGCACATGCAGTTAAAAAACTATAGAATTCAGTCATGGGGGGGGTTTTGTCATTTCTGTCATCCTCCGCCTGGGTTCACGGGGATGCCCGTCTAAACCCGTTTTTCCTCTGCATCTACATTTTCTTACCCGCGCACCGTGAAGGAAACCCTGACGGGAAATTTGTTTGCTCTTCCATTCTTCCATTCTCCACCTGATTTTCTTTTCCATTCCCCATCCTTCATGAATTGTGTTTAGCTTTGTGATTGACCTCTGTGTTGATTCCTTGTCACGCACCCTGAAACTAGTGGCAAACTCATGGACTGATTCGTGTCTCCTGTGAAGTCCAAGCACCCTGTAAATGTCTAAACCGTGTTGTGTCTTAGTGTGGACTATTGTCGTTTTTGGATTTCCATACCCAAATTATTATTGTTTCTTTCACTGTGAGTTAACCGAATTGCTATTGTTGTTGTGGTTATCCTCACCGTGCGGGAATTGAGTCGGAAGGGGCTGAAGAACCAGGTTTTAAGTCCCTTAGTTGAAGAGGCAGTCTGTCAGGCCTATGAGAAGCTATTTCCAAGTGAAGGAGTCTATTGGGAAGTGGTATTCTTCCAGAGAGAGTCCAGCACCAGCTACGGAGCTCTAAGACTTCTTGATCTGACTTGTTATTGAGACCCACAGAGGGAGGTGAAGCACTGATGGAATGGGGTTGTGAAGGTGTATACTCCTGGGCGGAACAGGCATGTGGGGAATGAGAGTCCATGAGTAGTGGGTGTAAGAAGTCATCTTGGGAAGAATCCTTCTGGTTATTCTGTGCAGTTTTCCCTGTAACCTCAGCCTAGACTAGGATTCCTTTCCTTGGGTGGAGCTTAGTCCCAGCTCGGGGTTGACCCACTGCTGAGCTTGATGAGCAACGCGGTCTAAGGCTGGGAGGTTTTTGGAAGGCCTGCACGTAGTTGGTGGAATTACCACGGTTTCAAAGATAAGTATCAGCTTATGCTTAATATTATGTTTTGCATGCCTATGATGCTTATATGTATCATGTATTCTATTGTGCATATGAATTATGGTTAATACCAGGGATTATTTATGTTAGCAATAATCTTGTGCTTACTCTGAGTTAAATGTGTTTAATATGACTTAAGTGCATGTTATTAATTAAGTATGAGAATGATGTTGTTTTGCACAGTAGCGTTTGCCCGGCCAGTGGGATGACGGTTGGGGACGTTACACTAAGATTTTCGTTCAGGTCTAATCCCTCTTATTTACTTATTTCTAAGACCATAGTCTTTGCCTTCCTTTGCTCCATAACTTCTTTAATGTTTTTTTTCCCTCTTTTAATCCCTTAATATGAAGGTTTTGATGTTTAATAGACCACTTGTCTTCATCTAATTCAGTCTCTAAATGAGATAACTCCTATGTGTGTTCCCTCTTGATCTTCTCAATTTCCCCATAAATATTTACCTTGGTAGATTCCAGGTCTCTCAAATGGGTGTCTTGTTCTGTTGTGCTCTTTGAATGAATTCATCATTTAATTCGTCCTTCTAGGTTTGTAATTCTATGTTGAGTTCTTTTGTGTTGCGGATATCAACAACCCTTGTATCTTTTTAGAATGATGAAATGAGATCGTCCTTTACAGTTTGCAGTCTTCTGAATTTCCTCTTTGTGTAGTTTGTCCTTTTGCTCGACACCTTTTAGGAATTCTACAGAGATGTCATCCTTTAGTGTCTTCAATTGTACCTTCCATCTCAGTGATTCTAGTTCGGGTTGTACAAGTAGCTTATGCATGGAGGGCATAAGCTACTTGTACAACATTCTCCTCTGGGTCAGGGCCAACTTTCCATTCCACAAGTCTCCTTGTATATTATCTGGACTTAGTAGATTCTCCCATTTTCCTTTTTTTGATACGTTTTCAATTCTCTTTGTCCTTTCATTGTAGTAGTAATTTCCAATAGCCACTACAACACCTACAAAACTCATAATTTGTGAAGAAAAGGTTGTATTACTTGGAATCGCATTGAGGTGGATGTATGCATGGGATGAAATGTTTACCATGTCTAGATTGGGAATTGATGGGATGCCCAGTGTTTTACTTAATTCATTTTTCTTATGTTTCTCTAGTAACTCATATTCCTTTCTTTTTTCTTATGCTTCAGTTGTTACTCTTTCATCTTCTCTTTTCCAGGCTTCGTCTTCTTCAACAAGTCTTTTTTCCTCCTATTCTACTGTTGATTTTTCACTTTATTTTCCCAATACCTCGGCATCATCATCTTTAATTTTAGCTTCTGCCTTGGATTGTAATATTTGATACTCTGAATCATCTGTCATCCTCTTCTGCTCTAATTCCTCAAGTTTTTTTTTTATCTTCTCCTACTCTTTGGTGATTGATTTATTTTTATCCTCTTCAACTGATCTGAACAACCAATTTTGATGAAATTTCTTCATTTCTTCTTGTTCATCTTGGAATTCTTTCCTTGCAACATCATCACATAGTTTCTATAATACCTCTTTATAAAATAAAATTCATTTGATCATGTTTTCCTCAAAATCTACGACATGGATATTAGCATGATTAAAACCCATAGCTCTAACATGGCTCACTACTAGTTCATAGAGGGTCATGTATTTTTTCACTTCCTAATCATAAACATATATCATGCATAGATTTTTCTTATTCTCTCACATGTTTCCCATTTCATATGGTATATTTTCCTATGTGAATAGGAAAGGGGGGACAAAGCTTTTTACTATTTCGCATGAGAAAGGAGGTAACCCCTATTCTTATGTTTTGATGGGTTATTTCTCTCATTACAAGGAAGTATGTGACAAAATATGGTAGTAGATAGGGGGCTCCAATAGTTCCATATAATCTGACCTAGGAGTAATAATTTCCTAGGTACTAGTCAACTATCCCTTTCATCCCTTGAAATTTTATATCTCAGGAAGCCAAAGATGATAGTGTAAAGAGGGGAGAGGAAATTATCACAAATTTCATAGAAACAACTCTTGTAGTTTATGTCCCATAGCTCATATCAATACACATAGACAGGGGGTTGATCTAGATCCCAATTCCATCCGAGGTTGGGAAATGGGATTGAGGAACATATGGAATCAATTAAATAAGCAGACATGTAAAAAAATGGATTTCTCATACCTAGTATATTTTTCACTTTAAGACATATGTTGAAAGCCAATATCTCAACCTAGTTGACCATTTGTCTTGTCTTCACAATGTTATGGGCCACAGAAAACCAAACTGTCTAAAAATGGGTGCACTTCTCTTCTCCACATAGTCGATTCAACATCGTTATCGTCATTTTGTAAGGTTCCTTGAACTATTGTGTAGGAATAATATTTTTCCCTTGTTTTAAAACTCTTTCTTCATCTCCCCACTAGTTCTTTATCAACTTGGTTGGGCCTTTGTTGTTTTGAGCAAATCCCCTTAGGAAATTTTCATTGAGGATGCATGCAGGTCCGGGAAGGTGATATCTTGCACTGACGTCTTCAAGCTGCAAAGATATTATCTGTTGTCTATATCTATTTATAATCATGGCCATGCTAGGGTCAAAATGCTTGAAACACCAATGGGTTGTTCCATTGGGAGGGAATAACACAGGTCATGCATCTACCAGATGAATTTTGCTCTTCTGGATGTTTTGATATACTTCAAGTTTTTCATCATCGGGAGGAAAATCTTGAGCATTTAAAATCCTTTATATTTTATTATATCTCAGGGAATGATCTTTTCTGGTGTGGTAAGTCGTAATAGCCACTAAAAACTTTACTTGGTGGGCAGAAGATTCAGGCATAGAAGTTGAAGAGGAAGGCGCCAAATTCCTGGATCTATGGACATAGTACTCATCAATTATATAAATAATGAAGTATAACACAAATAAATAAATGAAAAACAACAAAAAACCTATGAGTATAGAAAAAATTGTTCTTCTAGGATGTTTCAAAGCTTATTAACACATAACAAAGAGACCTTTTTTGCATATGATGAACATATATGAATTGAACAAGGGTTTAAGACTCATAATATAGGTATTTAATTTCCTTAATGCATAAATGGAATGATCAATGTACTAAGACCATTTCAAAATAAGAACATCACTTCGCCATTAATGTGATTGTAAAGCCAGATTTCCCAAATCTATGTATCAGAATGAAAAAGTGGCGAAAAAATTAGATTATGGTATTTCAGAGTTGTTATTTCTGGACAGGGAAAATTGGTGGATTATTTTTTTCTTTGAATAGAATGGATCAAATAATATTCCATTTAAGCCTTGGTTTGTGTGTCGACAGGTGAAATATTGTGAGGGGTTAAATGCATGTCTTCGAAGCTTCCTATTTAGATCTTAGTTGACTTAGACAATTTTAAAACTCTGAATAAAAGGAATCAAAGAATATACCTTTCTTACATTGAATATTTTTTTGAAGTATTGGGAAAGTAGGAGGTTATGTAAAAGTATTTCAGAATGATTCTATCAGAGTGAAACATCTGAGCATTTTATTTCCACTCTGAAATAAGAGTATCAAAGAATATTCCTTTTAAATCTCGATTCTCATGATGAAAGTCATAGTTTGAACAGGTTAAGTGTTTGTGTTTAGAGATTATCATTTGGAACTTAAAAAACAAGGAAATTTTCACAACCTTCATAGGAAAGGTATTGAAAATTAATATCCCCTTCCTCGAGAATAGTTCTAACTCAAGAAAAGGAGAATAAATGCATGGAGGAACTTTTATTTTAAAACAATGTGGAACAATTAGAGTTGACCAAGTCATAAGGATGTCATGAGTAAGCATAACTTTTCAACAACCACAAGTTTATCTTTGGGCCAATGATCATTAGACACATTAATTAATATCCGGGTAATTTATACACCTGAGTCATCAGATTGTGTTTATTGGAATTAGAAATCAACCATGAAAAATATTACTCTGAAACGGAGAAAGTGAGAATGGGTGCCAACATTCATCTGAATAAGACTCTGAGGATTGAGAAAAAGGAAAAATTGATGAGTGTAGTGAAAAGGGTAAACAATGAATTTCAAAATGCAAATAGTAGTAGAAGTAAGGATTTTCAGTCTGTAATAAACAAAGTAGAATTTCCCTATGTCAACACTTCTCCAAGCGCTTAGTAATATAGTACCTTTCAAAAAACAAATATAATGAGGGTACTCACTTAGAATATATCATTAGAAAGATATTATGAATGGGTATTTGTGGGGGAGTCACAACAACACCTTCATAGGGGGTTCCTCAAAATGGTATATAAAACTAGAGAGGTCCAAGTATGCAATGTTTGGTGGTCTCTCCATGGTTTTTCTCAACCAATTCCAACTCCATGTTCGGTATAATGATGGTACATATATTTTGGCCAACATTGAACAAGGTAAGGCTATGCACATTTATGATCATATTTAGGAATGGAGGAGATGGAAGAGTT
This sequence comes from Picea glauca, assembly GCA_000966675.3. Lineage (NCBI taxonomy): Eukaryota > Viridiplantae > Streptophyta > Pinopsida > Pinales > Pinaceae > Picea > Picea glauca. Next base: position 128,625 of record JZKD02S1629935.1, read on the forward strand.
TAAATAAAGCCACGGATCTGCCAAAGTTTCTCTGAAAATGGTTCCTTAATTCATTTCTTCCTTATATCTCTAAGGATGTAGAAACTTTAGGTCTATTTACTGAAGAATGGACAATTTGTAGAGCACAACAAATGGAGTTAATTTACTCTCAATTAGGAATTCTCTATGAGATCATTCCTAACGCACCCCGGTCGACCCTCAGCTTATCAAAACTAAATTCGATACCGCATGTGAATGGAATTATCTGTTCCTTTCAAAGAAAAGATGCATATATGGTCTCTAACGAGTTGCAGTAGTTGTCAATTCAAAAAACTACATCTAGTTTGGCCTCGGGATCGATCTCCCCCACCATCTAGTCATCGGATGTACACACTGTGAAATCAAATATTCATAAGGGTCCTTAGTATCCTGAAGATAAAAACAAAGTCAAGGGAAAAAACAATAGTGGGGAAAATGACAAAAACCCTAATAAGAATGAAGAATGGGAAAATAATGAAAATATAAAGGTGAAGTTCCCATGCAATATTTGTGGGGATGATCACCTTACTCATCAATGCCCAAATATGGAATAATCTCAACATTTGATAAATTTGCAACAACAACAAAAACATATTGTTTTACAAAATACCTTTCCATAGGTACAAAATACGCAAGTTGGCTCTTCCACTTCCAATCTTCAAGGGGGGACTTCTAGTGCACCTTTGCTAGAAAAATATTTCTCTTTCATTAACATAGTTAATTCTACAAAGTTAAAGCAAGAGGAGGTAGACTTGTCGACCAAAAATCATGATTATGGTAATCAAGAGTCGACATGGAAAGTTAAAGAAACTTCTTATCCTCATGGGCCTCTCCACATAGAAAAACCTAAGAAGGAAATGATGCCATGCATACCAAAGGGTGTGTACAAGAAGGAGTCACATAACCCTAATGATTGAGTTGCACCTAACTATTCCATTGTTGAGGTTTTAGCTCAACCACCCTGTGCCTTGTCTTTTCTAGAGGTGCTTCAAAGTTTCCCCATGCAACGCACCACATTGTTATATACAGTCGGAGTGGCAGATTCTTCCAGCCAACTCACTATGAATTTTGATGCTATTGATGTGAAGCTTGGCCTTCCTTAACATGTAGCCTTCTAGATCGACATTTTTTATGTAAATCACATGATCAAGAGGACTTTTGTTGATGAGGGAGCTTTGACATGTGTCATGTATTTGTCCTACTAGAAATATATAGACTCTCCAAAGCTCACACCTTTTCTTACTTTGTTTACCATGTTTGATGGATGATCGTTTAGACCACACGGCCTTATTTCCTCTTTTCCATTCCAGTTGGGAGAAAATATCATATCCATAGAAGTAGAGGTAGTTGATGCACTGCTCGAATATAATATGTTGTTCGGAAGGAGTTGGAATTACACGATGACAACTATCATCTCATTAGTATTTCAAATTTTACGCTTTTCGCATGAGATAAGGATTAAGACTAATAATCAAATGGATTTTAACCATTCTAGCTCTATGGAAAATCAAGGATCCACGATCCCTTGGATCGATAAATCTCAATCAAAAACTAAGAGTATCAGTGTTGGAATGTTCCCTTCACTCATGGGAACTTTTAATTTCCTGACACCAGTATCTTATATTCATGCTACCCCAGTCATATTTCAAGATTCAATTCCCTTAGTGCCGGTGACAAGAGTTGCGTTGTTTAGAAATTGTATCTACAAGATCCATGGGTCTTACCCTTGCTGTGTGAATCGGTTGATGGTCACGTACATGTCAGGATGGATATGCCACTGTCTGTAGTTGAGTTCACTTATCAAGTTATTCAATGCATTACTGCAGACCCTAATAAAAGTCTTGCATAGAAAAAGAAAGAGGATCAGTACCCGGAGCCCGTCTTGGCTCAGAATTCTTCAACTTCACAAGCCTTTCTTGATAATTCCATGTTGTATGATGAGGATATTATTGAGGAAATGTCTAGGTCAGAAATTCAATGGGAGGATATGCATCATCGATCATATTTCCTCCATGAGATGAGTCATGTGGAAAGAGGATAATTTAAGTTAGTTGTGAGTGGAAATGATATTCAAATGATGAACCCTTTAGCAAAGCACGATGTCTATGTTGAGGGGAATATGGAAAATATATCAGAAATTCTCCAGATTAACATTTCTAGAATCCCTAATGTTGTTAAAAACATCTTTATTGGAGCAGACTGGTCTCAAGATGAAATTCGCTAATATATGATGCTTTTCAAATAATTTCATGATGTTTTCTCCTAGTCGTACAAGGAAAATCCTAGAATAGATCCTCATATTTTTGAACATGAGATTCGAACCTATGAAAACGCTAAGCCTATTCAGTAGAAATTGTAATCATTCAACCCAATGAAAGCAGAAGCAATCAAATATGAGGTGAAGTTGCTTAAATTTGGATTTATCTACCCAGTACCATTGATAGAATGGGTGTCTAACCTCGTATCATTCGACAAGAAACGGGGTATGATTTTTGAATACATGGATTTATCTGATTTGAATAAATCTTGTCCTATAGACAACTTTTCTACACCATTCATCAATCAAATCCTTGACAAGTTCACAAGAAGTGAGATTTCTCTTTTATGGATGTTTTTTCTAATTATAACGAGAGACAAATCCACCCCAAGGACCAACACAAGACTAATTTTATTTTTCCTTGGGGAACCTTTATGTACAAATAGATGCCCTTTGGCCTTAAAAATTCTAGAGCTACTTTTCAATGGACCATGATGTTCTCTTTTCATGATCTTAAGCACATTGAGGATGCTTATTTGGATGAACTAACCACCCACTCATGTAAGAGGGCACAACACCTCCACCTTGTCTTTGAAAGATGTTGCAACTATCAAATTCACTTGAATCCACACAAATGCATATTTTTTGTAACGTCGAGATGTCTCTTAGGATTCATCATTTCAAAAAAAGGGATCATGGTTGACCCTTTAAAGGTTGATAAAATAACACAGTTACATCCCCCACACACAGTGCATCATCTTCAAAGTTTACAGGGAAAGGCAAATTGTCTTCAACATTTTTTACCGAACTATGATAATATCACAAAAGGTGTTATGAACCTTTTAAAGAAAGGGGTTAATTTTCATTGGGATGAGTCGGCACAACATTATTTTGACACATTGAAGAAGGCTTTAGTGTCCACTCCCTTGATTACCCCCCCATATTATAATAGAGATTTCCTTCTGTAACTCGCAGTAGTTGAATCTTCGATTGGCATTAGTTCAAGAAGATGATGAGCTCCAGGAGCATGTCATATTTTACTTGAGTCACACCTTGTTAGTTCCTAAACTAAAGTATTCTCATGTTGTTAAACTGGCCTTAGCAACATTCCATGATGTTCAACGTCTCTGACACTATATTCTATCCTACAAGACAACCACCATCATTGATGTTAATCATTTTCAGTATATTTTTACTCAGAAATTCATTAGTGGGAAACACAACAAGTGGATTGTTGTTCTTCAGAAGTTCAATTTGGAATTTTCCTCTAATAAGTCCTAGAAGTTGTTAGTCTTTTTTGAACTTATGTCGGAGTTCCCAGTAGAAAATGAGGATAACAAAGTTATTGACTCATTTCCATATGAGCATATATTCCTTATCTCTTCATCTGATCCTTGGTATGGCGATATCATCATATATCTCCAAACTCTGAAGTTCCCTCCACATTTCTCATGATATGAGCGATGACGGGTCCACCACCTAGCTAAGAATTACCTCATTATCGCTGACACTTTGTGTTAACGAGGGTGTACTCAATTATTTGTTGTTTCCTTATAACTCATGAGGAAGAAGAGTTAGTTTTGAATCACTACCATAGAGGAGCATGTGGAATTCACTTATTAGGATTGGAAACAACCTAAGAGATTTTGTGCACCAGATATTTCTATCCTATGATATTTAAAGATTGCGTCGAAGAGGTCAAGAAGTGCCACCCCTGTCAAATCTTTACTAAAATGATGCATGCGCACCTTGCTCCCATGTTTCCCGTTATTACCCTCGGCCCCTTCATGAAGTGGGGGGTATATTTTATGACATGCTACCCAAATTATTCTATGGGGCATCGATACATCATAGTGGAATTTGACTACTTTACAAAGAAGAAATAAGTCATTTTGACATTCGCTAATGATGGGGAAACAACAACACTTTTCATTTTCAATCAAATCATAGCTAGGTTTGGGGTTCTGAAAGATATTTTCACTCACCATGGTAGTCACTTCCAGAAATGCATGATGTTTGAATTAGCATCAAAATTGGGTTTCAAGTAGGAACATCTGTCTCTTTACTATCCTCGGGCTAATGGTCAGGTTGAATCTGTTAACAAATCCTCGAAAACCATTTTAAGGAGAATTGTCAACTCAACCAGATCAAATTGGCAATTAATATTATATTTGGCATTGTGGGACTACCGGACCTCCATCAAAATTGTAACAGGATTCTCACCTTTTCAACTTGTTCATGGAGTAGAAGTCATTTTGTCGATTGAATGCAAAATCCCTTCGCTAAAAACTTTTATTGATCTCGTCCCTGACATGACTCAGCTTAAAGAGTGCCTTGTTTACTTGGAACATCTTGATGAGAAACATTCATATGTCACTTTAGAAAATGAAACACATAAGAAACGTGTCAAGTCCCAATGTGGTAATTTTATTCATCCTAGGGTGTTCTCTGAAGGCGACCTTGTTTTGGTCTACGACCAGGATAAGGATGCCTTAGGAGAGGGAAAATTCAACCCCCTATGGCACGGTCCATATATCGTAAGATGTATATTGAAAAAAGGGGATTATGAATTATCTTATTACTATGGAAATGTGTTTCCTGATTCTATAAATGGGCTCTACCATAAAAAAATACTATGCTTGAGCCTCACAGCTTGAGTACTAGTTCTCTTGTCATTATTGTTTAATTTTGTATATAGTTTCTATAGGTATTTTTTGTTTTGTCTACGTTGTTAATGGTTGTCCTTCTATTTTGTGGTAGATGCCAAGGGATTGGTTATATTATGTCAAATCCGTAGATGGTGCCATTTTTCACACATGGAACCTTTCTTTTGTTGCTTGGGTAATTTATTCTCCCACTAACCAGCTATTGTCTGTTGGGGGTGTTTGTCTCGGGAAAAACTACAAATAATATAATCGAGTACAGTGTCATTATCGAACTTTTGTGAGATTCTTTGTCATATGGAATAAAATCCCTCCAGGTCTATTTAGACTCTATGTTGATTTTGTTTCAGTTGAATGGCTTATACCATATCCACGATTTGGTCGTGTTATGTCGCGTCCTTAGAGTACGTCTCCTGGAACGATCTTTTGATTTCATTGCATATATACATGTTCCTAGGCAGTCTAATCTAGTATTTGATGCATATTCTGACTACGTTATACTTTGGCATTTGTTTCATCATTAAACACAAACACACAACATTGAAACATGTAAATATTAGTAATTTGCAAGTAGATTAGAATAATACTATGGACCTTCTTCTTCTCTCTCTCTCTCTCTCTCTCTC
>JZKD02S1629935.1:148647-166490 GCA_000966675.3 Picea glauca
GGATTAACCTAATAATAAAAATAATAATAATGACATGATTAATCCACAATGGGGATTTAATCCAATAACAAAATAATAAGAATGCTCTTCGCAGTTACATTATTTCAACATGAACCACGTAAATCTGTGTGTTATGCATTGTGCTTTGACTCAATGTGCTTATCTCTGCTTTTGTTAAGTTCTTCGATATATTTAGATGGATATATTTATGCTTTGTGGTTCATTAGATGTGTCTGAATACTATATCTAATATATATGAAGATTCTTAGTGTTGATCTACTGGATCTGATCTGTTTTACTATTGCTAAGTACTAAAATACCTCAAATCTAAGTGAATGTTTCGATGCTCTGTTCTATTTGCGAAGTATAATAAGGATTGAATATTGATGAATGATCGATGCTAAGTGCTATGTAAGCGATATAATCATATATCTATGTCCCAGCTAAGGTTGCAAGAACTTGAGTCTTGCAACCACCCCTGCCTCTACCTCGGGTGAGACTTCATCTTCTTCGCAGGTGTTTCTGAAAGGGTCGGTAGTTAGGGTTTTGTTGGTGCTCTCTTGTAGCGTTGAACCCTGGGTCTGCTCCTGTTCCAACAGGATTTAGGAGAGGTTTTCTTATTTTTTAGCATAATATCCTCTGGTTGGTTATTCTTCCAACCACATGGATTATTTTTTGATGTCTCATGTATCATGAATGTATTCCAGTTTATAATCCATGTTGCCTTAGTCACATAATGTGTCATTCTTTTGTTCAAGGGAATTTTCATCTTGAGTTAGCCATTCTATATAAATTCTCTGACCATTCAATTCAGCCTTCCTGTTTCATTCAAGTACATATCATCATCATAAGTATCTTTGTATCTCACTTGTGCTAGTATAGAAGGTCCCCATTGACTTCTTGTTGGTGGCTCTACTCTTATCCACTTTGATACATTTCTCTGAGAGTATGACCGAGAGTTTCACCCTGGGCCTATTTCCATCATTGATAAGTGACCTTGCTCTCAGTAGATGACAAACCATCATTGGTCCATGACTGAGTGGTTACCCTTTTGTTTGATGTCAACAAAAATCATAACACATAGGGATTCATGTGGTATCTTGGTTTCCATCTGACTCCATTGGTGGATTCCTCGTCTTTATCAGTTGTCTCCATTATTAGCTACTATTCAGAGAGTCTTTTTCGTATGCTATTCCATATGGTGCATGACAGAGTCGTACCTCGGTGTGGTCCTTACAATATGTTTTTCGGAGTCCTTCCAAATATTTGGCCTTATGCTACCCCTCATGTTGGATGATGGAGGATGCCTGAATTCCTTCCTTCCATCAGATCTCTTCCTATAAACTTCAACACATCTTACTCTGGGACATGGATATAGAGTTGTTTTTTGTACCTTGGGGCTTGCAGTCATAAGTGGTAGGTTCCCTCGCTAATGACAGTGGGAATACATCAATGTCCCTTGATCAATAGATTCTACTAGGCATTCAACACTAGATCATTTATTCACACATGTTATATTGTACCATGGTATATTGATGCCCATTATCATCATCAATGGGTCATCTTCCATTTTTTAATGGTATACATCAATGAATGGTAATCAAATGGTGTCTTCTTATGTTCAACCCCAACACATCTATTCACATGGTGTAGACCCATACCTCGACAGATCGTTTTGAAAAATTCAGGTGAAGTACAAGAATCACATATTTTGTGCTCCTACCTGACATATTGTACCACCCCTCAGACATTGGTACCTGTAGAGGATTGGCTTGTTCCATATATCCTCTTATTTTTATTTTGAGACATAGCTCCAGTATGTATCCATTCATGGCTATGATCTATTTTTTGCATGGATCCAATGTGTATTCCTAGTGTCCATAATTGTTACCTTATATATATCACTTTCATCCACTATTTATCCCATGGACATCAGTCATACTTTCAGATATTCCATGGATTTGTAGTGTACTTGATTTATCAGTCGTACTTACATCACTCTTGAGCATGGGTATGCCCAACTTGGGAAGAGAATACTCTTACTTTATTTCTGCTGAAGGTTTATGTTCATGGATCACTTGTTTGGGAAATTTCATTAGATATACTTCATGGAATCCTCGTCTCTCAAGGTTATAATGTATTTTGGACATCATCTTCACTTCTGACCTCACACATTAGGAGGCATTTTTTATACCACAAATTTCCACATCAATTGCATTTGTGAGATGGCCTAGCCATTTTCCCTAGATTTCAAACTTAAATACCATCCTCCTTCATCAAAATCATCTAAAAAAAAACATTTTTGTTACCATCCATGATTCACCCGTGTACAAACCATGGATGTTCTCACTGTGCTAGTTTTCAACCCACATATTCCCTCAAAAAATATGAAAAAAAAAATTATTCCACATTTTTGGGCAGACTTTTCAGTTGGGCTCGTTCCCAAACTTCCCTTGGCCCATTCACAACCTAATAAAACCACCTCAACCCCTTGAGAATGGTATAAAGGGACCTTTTAGGGCATGGAAGAGGAGGAAAACATAGGTGCAATATTATTCTGAAGAATTTGCAAGCTTCCCTACTTTCCTTGATCCTCTTAGCATCATCCCCTTGATCTAGAACTTGTTTTCCAACATTCCTTCCTCTCCCATATGTGGTTGTAGGGTGTGCTCCTATCCCTTCTGAGCCATCCAAGTAAGATCCATCATGTTGATTTGATCCTCGAAGGACTAGTGGAGGAACATGGGCGGTTGGCTTCGAGGCAGTGTTGGCGATTAGAGTCGGGTTGTAACTACCCACTTTCATCATTTTCAACAAAAGAGTTATCTTTCCCTCCATACATGTGTAAATTGATTCAATCTTTTTATATATGCTAGTTTTCTTCATATACTTGAAATTTTTCATATTATACGTATGATTTTAATTCATAACTACCTTGTTGCAACATCAACTTGGTATTCTTTTGCAGGTTGATACCAGTGGAGATTAGGAGCAAAATCAAAGGTATAAAGGGAGGATCGACATCAAGCATAGGATATAAGGTGTGAACTATCACCTTCTCTCCTCAAAGTAGTTATTTTCTTATAACATTGTTGTGTGAGGGTAGGTTCTGGTTTTTACATATGGTCTCTCTCTGTTGTGACATGACCCAAGGTCAAAGGGGGAAAATATTGTAACACTAACTGGGTCTCCTCTTGGATACAATATTTCTATAGGCTGTCAAATTCTGGAAATTTGTCTCATGCACAGATCCCCTATACAAATGGCTCCTAGGACCTGGGAAGACCTCTCAATGCTACATTCACCAACTCAACATCCTACACTTTCTCACCAATAGTTATGAGTTGATCTCGGATCTGAGTAATCTTCATAAGATAACTAACAATTGTGTCCTCACTGGTCATCCTGATAATGTGAAGTTGGTGTTTGTTTTGATAAAAACCCACCAAAGCATCATACATATCCTTGGAAGTTTCTTTCTCGACAATGTGAAGAATCAAGTGGTCCTTCATGGACTCTAACAATACCCTCTTGGCCTGTACTTCCCTCTTCTTGTGGAATTCCATGTCTAAATGATCAATCGAGCTAGGAACCACATCCTTAACATACTCCTTGAGTTCATTCTCTCCCAATAAAAGGAGAACCCTTTCCTTCCAAGCTCGAAAGTTGGGTTCCCCTTCCAACCTATCCTCAAACTTCGATGTATTCATCATATTGAACTGCCTGGAACAAGAACAAATACAACACCCTTCTAGTGTTGTATCTAATAAGTATCTCAAGATGATCCCATTCTCTTCAAATCCTAAGCTCAGATACCATGTCAATTTTCACATGCAACTCTATGTGACTAATTTCATATCTAAAAATTGCTTCCTAGTGATCTAACTATCACTGAACAAATTTACACTGAAATCATTGACTGAAAACATATGTAGCAAAAAAAACAAGATCAGAGATGAATCATCAATATAAAAGAGATACAATAATTTTGTTCTATAATCTTGTTAACATTAGAAATCCTAAGGGAAAAAGCATCCCTCCCAACCAATACAATATCACCAAAAATCTAAGGACAAACTTGTCCTCCAAAGTCACCAAAAATGAGAACACCCTTTTTCTCCAATATACAAATCATAAAACCAAACCTCAACAATATTTTGGAAGTCTCCTCTGCCCAAGAATCTATTGTAGATCACATGTGTGGCCTGCTAACATCACCTGTCATCCTGTATGGATTTGTACCTACCCATAAAACTAGATACGTGATTCACTAATTGGAAACCCATGGACATACATTGTTTTCTCCACTACAAATCATGTATACCATATACATGATTTTCCTTTTTCAATCCATGTATATATGTGCTTCGTCCTCTTGCAAATTGCATATGGTACAAAAAAATCACTCACACGTGCAACCTTCTTCACTCCTCTATCTTGGGACAGATTCACCACCTTGCATACTTTTCCTTTGCTGATAGCACCAATCCTCCTTGAAACAAGTGCATACTCACTTATGCCAACTCCATTCTTCCACAATGATTGTCTAATGTCACAATGGCATCTCTCCTTTATATAGGAGTTCAATGAGTGAGTTTAAGATCCCTTCCTAAACTCAACAATTAATTAGAATATTTTAATCATCTTTGTGGGTGTGGCACCACCACACAAACCCACAAATCCCATCAACTTGCCCACGAGGCCCTAGCCTCATTTCTAGGCTGATTTCACTAAAACGAAAGTCAAAACTGGTGCTAACAAAAATTCCCACATGCCTTGCACCTTGGCCTCTAGTGGGAATACCTCCTGAAGCTACAAAAATCAACAAATAAGACCAATATAGACACCTTGTTCGACTCTAGTTCATAGGCTAATCTCATAGTATCCAATCTAGTCAGCGAGATTGGATTGGAGGTTCGTGATCATCCTATCCCATATCCATTGGGATGGGTAAACATGGAGATCAAGGTAATGAAACAATGTAACATTAAATTGATTTTATTGATGAAATGGAATTGGATGTAGTAGCCATTGACCTATGTGGAGTAATGTTTGCAAGCCCCTACATGTATATGAGGGATGCAATGTTTATGCAGAGAGTCAACCAATACCGAATAATCAAGGATGGGAATTCCTACATCGTCAACACGCATAAATGAAAGTCAACGATCTCATTGGTAAGTGTCAATATCAATTGCCAGTTTTAATCTTATTAACTTCATTTAATGGACACCACTATCATGTTTATCACTCTTTCAATTTTGAATTCTCATATCTTATTTATTATTTTATTAATTTTCATATTAACTCTCCATCGTATTTTTATCACACATTTCTTTTTATTACTCCCATTTAACTGTTTACTATTTCTAATTGTTTTAATCCATTTATACATTTTAATCCCTCTAATATTAAGTTATCACTAAATTTCCCAGCGGTTATTTCTAAATGGTCATCTATTAAATTATCACTTATTCACAATGATTGACCACCACATTTCTTCATGTATATCATCAACACCAACACTCTTTTCATTATAATTATAGCTTTGTTTGTCTGTGATGATGGGTGGAGTGTCCAGTTGAAACTTTGGATGTTTCCTAAACTCTCACACCATTTCTTTCTAGAAAGGTCAAGCTACTAAGTGCCAAACAAGCCAAGAAGTTCATTAGTTCCAGTAAGAAATATTTTTTACTCTTCTTAGGAGAAAATTAGATTGAGGATGAGTAGATAAGGGTAAAGGAATCCCTAGAGGGGCATACTAAAGAGAAAAAACATTCGTTGGAGTGTTCGAAGAGCCTAAAAGGATTCCACCCAAGAGGGAAGTGGAGCACAAAATATGATTATTTCCAGAATCTTCATTGTTGAATATTAGGCTATGCAGACAATCCATTATGGAAGTAAATGAAGTGAAGAAGCAATTGCAACAACTTTTGGATCAAGGACTTATTTGACCAATAAGCTCACCTTGAGGATCACTTATCATAATTGTGCCAAAGAATGATGGTACTTAGAAAATATGTATCGACTACAGATCATTGAACAATATTACACTAAAAAATATGTACCATCTACCCAGGATCGATGATCATTTAGATCAGTTACAACATATAAAATATTTCACCAAGTTGGATCTCAAATCAGGATACCATATGGTATGAATCAAGGAAGAATCAACCTGGAAGACTACCTTCAAGACAAGGAAAGGTTTTTATGAATGTTTTATCATGCCATTTGGTTTATGTAATGCACCAACTACATTTATGAGATTGATGAATGATATATTTTGCCCATATCTATATTCACGTGTTATAGTCTATTTGGATGATATATTGGTTTATAATGATACCTGGGAAGATCACATCTCACATCTCACATCTCATGTAGGTGTTAGAGACTCTCAAGAAGAACCAGTTGTTGTCTAACCTCACGAAATGTGAGTTTACTCAGTAATATTTGGTGCATTTGGGGTATGTGATCAATGGTGGGGAGCTCAAGATAAATCCCACAGAGAGGCCATTGTGAAATTGTCAGTTCCTACAAATGTCATTGAAGTTAGAAGTTTATTGGGGTAGCACAATACTTGTGGAATTTCATATCTTTATTTTCAATAGTAGTTGCACCACCCCACACCATAATAGTGAGTGGTAAAAGTTTCCAATGGGGAAGAATCAACATAAGGATTTCGATGAGATGAAAATAAATATCATTCAAGAACCAATTATTGCATTACCAAACTTGAAAAATCCTTTCCAAGTGGAGAGAGGTACAAGTGGGTTTGCCATGGGATTATTTTTTATGCAAGGAAGGCCTACATGCTATCATTATGAAATATTTCATGGGGAAGTTCTCAACTACCCTACCTATGACCAAGAACTGTATGCCCTATTTTAAACTATCAAGAAGTGGAAGAACTATCTAATGACCAAGGAGACCATCATCCACACAGGTCACTAGACATTATAGTATTTGCAGGCCTAGAGTAAGCTACAAAAAACTAGACATTACAAGTGGATGGGGTTTTTACAATAATTTCATCTAGTCATCAAGCATAATATAGGGCATCACAAATAGCTTAGCAGGAATGCTTTCAAGGCCACCCACATCCAATATTACAGCTTTGAAAACTTTGATGCACATGGAACCTTTTACCCATGATGCATATAGAGAGGCATACACAGAAGATGAGGACTTCAAGGAGGTGTTTTAGTAGATACAGGTCCAAATTCATATAGAAGAAGGTGACAACAAGGTAGACCACCATTTCCAGAATGGGTTACTATACAAGATCGTCATGCTTTATGTCCTTGAAGGTGAATGACTACAACTTATTAGAGAGACTCACACCTCCAGGGTTGAAGAACATTTTGGTGTTGGGAAGATAGTTGCCAACTTACAAAGGTATGTGTACTAGCCCAAAATGAAAGAATATGTAGCATGGTATATTAGAGGATGTATACTTTATCGTACTAGGAATTCCGATAATATGAAGCAAGGTCTATACCATCCCTTACATGTACCCACTCGACCTTGAGAAAATATTTCCATGGATTTTGTGGGAGGTTTACCAACAACCAGGAAAGGATATGACTATCTTTTTGTGGTACTCGATAGGTTCAACAAGACGTGCATTCTCATGCCTTGTAAAAAGACCATAAAAGGACAAGAAGCAACAAACTTGTTCTTTGAACAGGTCTGGGTGCACTTTGTGATACTAAGGAGCATCATCTTAGACAGGGGTACCATATTTCTCAATACATTTTAGACTACAATGTGGAAGAAGATGGACACTAAGTTGAATATATTTACAATATTTCATCCATAAATAAATGGGTAGATGAAAGTAGTCAATAGGAATTTGGTGTAATGTTTGAGGGATTGTAATCATAAGCATTTGAAGACCTGGGATGAAAATATAATCTACATACATCACTCTTATAATAGATAAGTCCACACTTATACTTGTAATTATCCTTTTGAAACTTGTGCCCATGCCCTTGACGATGTTGTACAATTCGAGATATTTCCAACAGTGCAAACCATGCCTCAATTAGAGCTCGTATGCGAAATTTATGCCTATCACAAGTTGACCTACCTTGTTGAACACCATGGTATGAGTGGATGTCACGTCAACAATGCCTACTCAAACATATGAAGATAAGTCATTCTACAAAATATTCATAATATTAACAATATTATTACATCGAAATTTAAACAAAATATGTGGTATGATAAAGAGCTACGAGATAAAGAAAATTAAGTTACTACAAGGAGGTGGTCAAGCTTAATCTAGAAGATCAAAAATATCTCTAAGAGGAAAGAAGAAAATCAACATTGCTAAAATAAGAGCAAACTCACTTGAGCTATATAGAGAAACGTTGCATTGGACAATTCCTAAAACATTGTGGGATGAAAGAATATATAACTCTCTCTTAGAGTGCCCTACGTATACCCAAATCTGATCTCAATTTCAAAATATTTGTCACGATACCTACCTTCCTTGAAAGTAAAAAATATATTTCAATGGTATGATATTTAGTATGAAGAAGATGTGTAATTCCTTCCATTCTCAACATGGAGTTGATATATATATATATATATATATATATATATAGAGAGAGAGAGAGAGAGAGAGAGAGAGAGAGAGAGAGAGAACATCCAACTTAACTCCAGATTTATCATGGGTAGAGAGGGATTAAGTGTCTCAACATGAAAAATAAACAAATTGTAAAAACTTGATGAAAAGTTTTTACAATGATATGATACTCAATGGTATGTTGTTCAATATGTTGTTCAATATAAAGGAGATGAATATTTCTTTTTATACTCAACATGGAATTAACTCTTAACATCTTAACATATATGTATAAAAATTTGTATAAATCACTTTCAACTTGATCTAAGAAAAATCAAATTCTCCAAAATAAAATAAAAAAATAAAATAAAATTAAACTACAGATTGATAAAATAATACAATTGATTATCAGATTGATAAAATAATACAATTGATTATTATATAAAATCCTTTCTATGTATAGAGAGATCAAATCACTAGATACAAATCTTTTGTCAAAAAATCCAAATAGATACAAATCTTTTGTCAAAAAATCCAAATAGATTTATCCCCTTACAAACATAATAAATAGCTTACAAACATAATAAATAGATCCCGAGTTAAAGTGAATACATGATAAATAGATCCTAAATCAAAGTGAATTTTAGATGATTCATCTACTAAAACAATACACAGAGATACCCAAATGGGTCGCTTGTTTTATATGATGATATTCATATCAAATAACTTTACATGAAATAACCTGTTCGCTGCCGATGACAATACTGCTCGTCAAGACAGTTCATTCGCACTTGAAATTATAATTTATGAGCATGAGAATGGGCAGGGGTTGATTGCAGGGGCAGAGTCCCACAGTCAGAGGCTGCGAAGTAGGGGATATAAGACATGGAGATCACAGGCAGCCAAAACCACTCACGAACGAGTCGAAGGAAAGAGGAGTATCCGTCCATCACATTGCCTGCCAAAAATGCTCCTCCAGTCATGCCCAACACTCTCCATTTCCTCGCCTCCGCGTATTTCTTAAAACATTCCTCTATCTTTCTTTCTTCCTCTTCTCCCCAATTTATATCCTCCGCGTTTATATTGGAGGCAGAGAGGCATCTGGCCAAAACCACAGCGTCCTCCAGTGCCGAGCACGCACCTTGACCCAGATCTGGCATCATTGGGTGCAACGCGTCTCCAACAAGCGTCACGCTCCCCCTTCCCTTTGCCTTCTTGTCCCATTCCCACGGCCAAAACCATCTCATCTTTAGATCCGCGAAACTGAACGTGTCTGCGGAACTGCACTTTATAAACTCTCCAATGGGTTCGGGAAAATCTCTCACCGCTTCCAAGGCTGCGCATCTGAGGGTTTCGGGATCGCAAGATACGTCCGCATCTGTGGAATTAATCTCACCTCAGCTCAGATCGGCACTACCTATTTATGGTATTGATGATAAAATAAATAAAAGTGGGCTAACAGCATACTACATAAATTGAATTGATGTGGATTACCTTGTGGTTGTAATTTCCTGGTTATAAACCAATATATTTGTTTGTCTGTGCAGGGAATGAATCCTGCCCTCACCCCTTTTCCCATTATTATCACCATCTTTTCCTCTATTGTATGATGGCCCTCAGGAAACGTTGCCATCCCTCTGAAGGCAACTCGTCCGGAGGGCTTAGCCGTTTCTAAACCAATCCACCGTGCAACTACTGAATGCACGCCCTCACAACCTATTACGATCTGATCAGCATAACCACATCACATCAATTTTAAACAACGCAGAGCGATTTAGAAATCATCAAGACAAAATAGTGGGCATAGAAACTGTTGATACCTTAGCTGTGATGGATGCTCCATCTGCCAGCTCTAGTGTGGTGAAAGGGGAGCCGGCTTTTTTATGTATGGAAACAAGTTTAGAGTTGAATCTGATGCTTCCATCGGGCAATGCTTTAGCTAGGGTTTCCAGAAGTGCGCTTCTTTCTATGCACCGAGATTCCAGGCAATTCGTATTTGATCCCCTGAACTTGAATGACATAATCTGCTCAGTATAATTTGGTTCCTTCCATTCCATGTTTCAAACGAATATAATTGTATATAATGATGACAAATCAATTACCCTGTGCGGTGTTTTATGAGCTGAACATCTTTTTGGACACCAGAGCAATTTGAGAAACCCCGTATCCTGCATGATCAGTAGCAAAGTCAAGCTCTGTGATTAAGAGATGAAAATAAAATTGGTCACTTACCCATCAAGCAGAAAATAATTTGCACGAAGGGTATCTGCTACACCAAGAGCGTCAAGCGCTTTCCAAGCATTGGCCCACATAACCAAGGCCGTACCAGAAGCTCGGAGAGTATCAGACCGCTCCAGCACTAGGCTTTCAAGGCCGATCCTGCATGCATCCATCCATCCCCGTATAATATGTTGGGTCAGTACTTTCGTATGCACAACCACAGTATTATTAAGCTGAAAAATGAGGTGAGGTAAGATGGACCTATGGAGGGCAAGGGCTGTGGCCAGCCCTGCAACGCCGCCTCCTACAATCACAATGTCAATGGCTTCATGTCCAGAGCAGAAGCTGCTGTCCGGGGTGGCCATCTTCTTCCAAGCTTTTTCTCTCCCAACTTGATCCGCTGCCACTTTGTTCATCCCATGTAAAACATTGAGGCCCCAAGGGAAATATATGCGGATAGAGGGGATAATCCTCGGAGGTGTATATACAGTTGATGTTTGGATAGGATTGCCCCTCATATTACATGGGTCTCTCGAAGAATTAAGGATTAAAAAAGGACACAAAAGCCAGGTCCACCTTATTATCGATAATGACCAAATACAATTGTTATCTTAGTGTATCACAGCATAAAGGAAAGCAAAAGGAGACAAAAAGGACCCCATTATTATTGCCCGTGCCTTAGGGCAGACGGTCCTGTGATGACTGTTGGAATTTCAAATCCAACCAGCCCGTTAAATTTGACGGTTTCCACAACTGTTATGCCCGTTTTGACGTATTGAAGGAAGGAAGAAGATTGACGGTTTGTCGAAATTTGTTACCGTATTTGACGGGCAAATTGGCTCATGACGGACAATTTGTCCGTCAAATTCCATCCCGAAGATCCATGGCACAGATGTCCAGTGCTCGAGGGCAGCTGGTTTGTCAACTTTATTATTTTGTAATGTAATAAAAAATAAATATTTTTTATTATTTTTTTAATGTAATAAAAAATAAATATTTTTTAATTATACATGATGTCAAAATTATTTTTATATTAATTTTTTATATAATAAAAAAAGAACATGCACTTTTAACCAAGATTAATGTAAAGTTTCTTGGAAAATGAAATTTCAGAGAAACCAACCATTGAAATATATTGTTTTCTTGATATTACAAAATCAATTAGTTTAAGAATCTTTGATGTTGACATTTCATTTTAAAAAAATAAAAAATTATATATTTAACGTTGATATTTCATTTTAAATAAATATTATAAAATTTAGTTTTCTATTTTTTAATATTATGTTTTTTATATTAAAAGTATCATTTCACCATGTTTAAGAATATAAAAAATATTACAAATTAATCAGTGACTTTTTGCCTAACAAATAAAAAATTATTAATCTTAAAATTTACAAATTAATTAGTGACTCTTTGCCTAACAAATAAAAAATTATTAATCTTAAAATTGAGATTTGGTTTCAAATAATTATCATTAAATTTTATTTTATTTTTTAATATTATATTTTATAAAATAAAAGTATCATTTTACCATGATGAAAAATATCATTTTGCTATGTTTAAGAAGATGAAAAATAAACGGTATTGGAAGTACACACCGGAATCTGTCGATGGAAGTGAGCGGTACGACTGCACTGTTTGAGCGTAAGCGAGTCTCTAGCTTAAAGTACACACCGGAATCATAGATAAGCGCTGGAAGAGATMAGCACTGGAATGAGCAGCACCGGAATCATGAGCACTCACCGGAATGAGACAAGAGCACTCACCGGAATCGGATACACCGGAATCATGAGCACTCACCGGAAAGTGACTATCTTTATCGAGTCAATTACTTAAAAATAAATGAGAAAAAAATATTAGAAATTAATAGTGACTCTTTCTCTAACAAATAAAAAATTATTAATCTTAACATTGAGATTTTATTTCAAATAATTATTATTAAATTTTGTTTTATTTTTTAATATTATATTTTATAAAATAAAAGTATCATTTTACCATGTTTAAGAAGATGAACAGTATCATTTTGCTATGTTTAAGAAGATGATAAATAAATGAAAAAAAAGATATTGATGACACATTAAAAATTGAAATTTCATTTCAAATAATTATCCTTAAATTTTGTTTTTTATTTTTTAATATTATATTTTTTAAAGTAAAAGTATATTGTTTCCATATTTAAGAAGATGTTTATCATATATCAAAGTTTAATTTAGAAAACTAATAAATTGGGAAAAAAATTATTTAATTTAATTTCTCTATTATATTTTGGGTTTTCTAAAAAGATTTGTAATACTCCTCTTTCTTCTATTTTGTAATTATAATTTGTCAAAAGATTTTCGTAGACTCAATATCTGTGAATGTTGGATTTGATGAACTTTTTTGTTATAAAAGGTAATGTATGTATTTATGTTATTAATTAAAAATGGATAGTGTTGCATAATTGTTGAGGGGGGAGGAGTTCCAAGGTAGATCATGATGCTATGAGAAAGATGGTGAGGGGAACCTGAAATGGTTGAGATGGACCCCACCAGACCAGTACCTTACTGGATTTAAATTTCTTAGACCCAGAATAGTCCTCTCACCCATAAATAAGTTACCAGTTAGGCTAGTAGTTGGGAAGTCCTCCTCGAGAGTTAATGAGGAGATGGGAAGAGTACCCATCTGAAAGACTTCCTGACCTGACCACGATCTGGGGATTCAAACCCATGCAACCTTGCTAAGGAAGGAAATAAAAGAAGGGAACTCATGGACATAGGGGATTGTGAAGGAGAAGAGTGTGTGCAACTCGAGGGTTCTGGAGAGAACTGAAAAACAAGCTCATTCTGGGTGCAAGAAGATGTTGGTAGTGTTTTCATTCCAATCTGATAAATGTGGTTGCAGAGAAGATGAGTGATTGTGGAAGTACTTGTTGCAGACCCCCTTGCTTGGTAGAGAGAAAATTGTTTTGCCAAGTCCCTGTGGAAGAAGGAGAGTAACCTCCATCCATGACTATCGCTGAACAGGAAGAAAGATTCTCTCTCAGAGAATCGTGGTCTAGCTAGGGGGTGACCAGTGGTAAATCCGTTCAAGAGTGATTGCACCTAGGGTTGGGTGGAAACAAACACCCTACCCAGCAGTTACTTCATGATTCTGGTTTTCTTGATAAGTATTATATGATCCTGTATACTAGAGTTGAAATAATGATTGAATGGTTGTGTCTATGACTAAGATTTGAAGTGCTTGATCTATATTAGAAATGCTTATTATTCTTATGTAAACCCCTTCTTTTGAATGGATTTCTATTTCCCTCTTCTTAGCAGCAAGAGAACTGTTAGACGTGGGTCTATGAATGAATCTAAGAATAGGTTTACGATCTCTGGATTGGTTGGAAAAATCCTTACATGAATTTTTCCCAAGGATGGATTTTGTAATGCAATAGTCGGGGTGAGTTTAACTGTCCAATATTTCATCCCTGACAACCTCTCGAATTTACCTTCGTGGGATTACTAAATTCAAGATATGTGGAGGGATGGTGCCTCCTTCAAATCATTTGTTCATGTGACCAAGAGCTCATGTCCACGGTTCTAACCAAATAGTGGCTAAGTGTTGAGCGTCCAGCCCCGCGATTTGTCAGGGAATCCATATGACCAGGACCTTGGGACCCTTCACTAGGTACAAAAGGAGCTAGGATTTTCTGACTTTAGAACTTCGGGAGTTGAGATGAGCCCCACTAGACCAGTACCTTACTAGATTTAAATTTCTTAGACCCAGAACTGTCCTTTGACCCATAAATAAGTTACCAGTCAGGTTGGTAGTTGGGAATTCCTCCTCAAGAGTTAATGAGGAGATGGGAAGAGTACCCATCTAAAAGACTTCTTGACCTGACCACGAGTTGGGGATTCAGACCCACACAACCTTACTGAGGAAGGAAATAAATTAATGGAACACATGGGCAGAGGGGATGGTGAAGGAGAAGAGAGTGTGCATCTCGGGGGTTCTAGAGAGAACTGAAAAACAATATGATTCTGGGTGCAAGAAGTTGTTGGTAGCGTTTTCATTCCAAGATGATAAACATGGCTGCAGAGAAGACGAGTGATTTGGGAAGTACTCATTGCAAACCCCCTTGCCTGGTAGAGAGAAAACCGTTTTGCCAAGTTCCTATGGGAAGAGGAGAGTAACCTTCATCCATGAATATCATTGAACAAGAAGAAAGATTCTCTCTCAGAGCATCATGGGATAGCTAAGGGGTGGCCAGTGGTAAATGTGTTCAGGAGTGCTTGTGCCTACGGTGGGGTGGAAACATGCACCCCGCCCAACTGTTACTTCATGATTCTGGTTTTCTTGACAAATATTCTCTGATCATGTATAATAAAGTTGAAATAATGATTGAATGGTTGTGTCTATGACTAAGATCTGCAATTCTTGATTTATACTAGAAATGCTTATTATTCTTCTGTAAACCCTTGCTTTTGAATGGCTTTATGTTTGCCTCTACTTAGCAGCAGGAGAACTGATAGACATGGGCTCGTGAATGAATCTTATAATAAGTTTACGATCTTTGGATTGGTTGGAAAAATCCTTAAGGGTGTTATCGCTCTGTAATTTCTAGAGGTTGTAGATGAAAGGACAGAGGTAACCACAAAACCACTTTGGAAGCTTGTATCTAGCCTTGCCATCTTCAAACAGGGATCTCTCTGTAAGATTTAGATTTGTTTAGATTAAAATATTAAGCTAGTTATGATAATTCAGGATTTGTTTGTTTGTTTGAAATATTTGGTTGATTGAATGCTTAAATTACCATTGGGCTATGGGGTTTGTCTCTTAAAAATAAGGATCTGCTTTAGCTTTTATAAATTTTCTTCACATGGAAAGGTAGTTAAACTGTTTGGATCTAGAAAATTTGGATGAAGTGAATAGGAACAAGTGAGAGGAATTACATCAAGTAAAGAGATCAATTAAGAATTCATTTTACTTAATTTCATTTGAAAACATAGAAATTATTCAATAGCCAGAAACAGAGTATATTAAAAAAAATTATGTTTGCTATCCTTATTTTCAATAAATAGAATTAGAAACACATAAGAATGAAAACAAAGAAAGAAAACATGAACTTAGATAGATGCACTTCACCAATAGTCTGACGAGAATCCCATGAAAGAGCCTTTTTTATTACTGGTTGATCCTCTTGAATGATACAAAGTAGCTTTCTTGGATGTAAAAATCAACCCAGAATACTTTGAACTGAGAAGTATTTATAGATTTATTTACAAAAGATCATGTCATAAATGATCAGGATATATCTAAACTAATTGTATCTCTAATTACAAAAATATAGGAATCTTTTAGATCTGCTTGGATTTCTGGTGTTGATTTGATGGAAGTTGTTGATGATTTGTCCCTTTGACTTCTGCTTAGTTGTTGGTCCTTGCTGTTTCTTGCAATGTGTTCTCTTCCGACTAAGCCTGGTTCATGTATTTTTCAATTTTTGGCCTTTGTGTATGCACATAGGGAGTGCTCTTCTATTTGTTCCTCAACTCAGAAATAATTCCAAATGGGTCATATGACCAAGAGAAGCTTAGAGAAAACTACATCTGTTTTAAGAGGGTGTTTGTTTCTTCACTTGTTTCTCTGTTGTTGCAAATAAATGGTCATATCTGAGTTTTAATTATGAAATGATATTTCTTCTTGGCTGCTACAAAGTGGATTTTATCTGAATTTATCATCTATCTTATGTACTCCAATGCAAAAATCCTCATTGGAAGGTATTTAGGCAAGCTATATGGTGGAAGCTCACATCCATACACCCTTTTTTTGTATAATTTTGGTATAAATACCAGTCACTTGTCTTGGCTTGATCATTTAGATGTAAGACCTTCTGAATTTCTTCACTAACCCTAGGTTCTCTACTGTTGCTCAGCAAACAAGTAGTTGGATAGATTAATTGATCAATGAAATATTTGAAACTGTACTCTACTAAGTTCTTTCTCACTAATGAAGTTCAAAATATGAATGACTATGGGCTTCCTTGCTCGTTTAACTTCTAGAGTGTGAAAGGAAACTTGTTTGCTTGATAGAATATGAACATATAAACCATAATTGAAGAATATTTGAACATCCATTCACTTCGAAACTTAAGAAATTGTTCATGAATGTTGTCAGCCAAGAATTGACTGAAATTGAACTTCACATAAACCTTTTCTTCTGTAAAGAAAATGAGCAGAAAACCTAAAATAGGTTCATCTACCCATTCATAAGAATAATAACCTAACATACATGAGAGAATGGAGATAATATGGTTATCATTCTCTGGGAGAATAGAAGAAGGGTATGGTGGATTTTTCTTAGGCAGTTGGGCATCTTCAGGGAGAAAAATTTCAAAAATTTGGGCTCTTTGGGGGATCTGCAGCATCTTTTCAATGGCCTCAGGGGTAATTGTAAATAGAATTTCAATAGTGGGAGAGACAATGGCTCTTTGGCTTGGCAGATAGCTAGCTTAGAATTTAAGGAAGAATTCAGGGAAAGGATAGGTTCGGGGAAACATGTAAAGAGGAAAATTGGATTCCCAAAGTCCAATTTCGTCACTTTGGTCAAGGAAAATATCTTTTAGCCAGCAGTGTAATTCAAAAAAAATCGAATTCTCACTTCGTCTCTGCAAATTTGTAGTTTTTGTCTTCCAGAGGAATGTGGCCCAGGTCGATTGGAGGGGGAACCATTGGATTTTTAGAGGTGTCGACAGACTTTCCTTTGGGAGCCATAATTGATGAATTAACAGTAGAATGGATTGGAAATGTTGTAATTATCGGGAAAACGTTTTCTCGTTGAAGGTGAGAAATGTTTTCTCGTTGAAGGTGAGATATGGCGGTGGTAGGTTGATAGCTAGCTCGATGTGGTATTCATGGGTTCTTGGTCATCAAACTGTGTAATGGGGGTGAAAATGAGGGTTTTTATATGCACATGGATATCCGTTAGGGCATGGGATCGTTACAGGACAACTAATGGTCACGGGGGAAGGGATTAATTGGCTAATGGATATAATTTCTGGGACAAGTGTCGTGTAGGGAGAGGGTAA